>PRKT01001024.1:140066-153093 GCA_003671525.1 Saccostrea glomerata | reverse complement strand
GTGGTAGGACTGTATTTGTTCATTACATAGGAAAATTAGTTACAACGATGGAGTATTGCGAAACAAGGGACAAGACTTTCAGCATTACATTCAATCAAGCAATAGGTGGGCAAATGATGACAAAGGAGTATACGTTTATTTAAGGAATCACTGTCTAGTATGTATGTTATGCCAGGGCATCAACAATAGCGGGAAACATGGGATAATTTGCATATTTCGCCCGTTATGCAAATTATCCCATATTTCCAACTATTGTGTCAATTTCAATAAATTATTCCATATTTCCCACTGTTGTTGATGTCCTTGGCATACTATACTAACTAGACAGTGATTCCTTATATTTCCATTTCATTGTGAAATAAAACTGTAGGTTAAGACTTAAAAAATGTAGATATAAATTTAAATTACACAAGGACTCTCATGCCAATTTCAATAGTCCTTGCCCACTGACATTAAACACAAAGGCAGCCGCACAAGATTTACATGCATATATGGCCTTCTTAGCTTCAGACACAGAGACAGATGCGCACGAGATTTGCATGCATTTTTGGCCACCTTACCCATTGACCTGCCTAATTTACATTCCGGCAGAATTATCAAGAAATCAAATCCGCTAACTTTCAAAGAGTTATCACAGAGAAAATACTTAGAAATGGAAATATTTTAATATATTTGTACAATAGAAAAAATTGCATGCACTTTTCATTGTAAAAAGATGTGCCGTTTTTGAGTTGGTATAAAAGGGTAATGTATGGAAAACTTTGTAAATGTGTATATCCAAAGCAAATTTAAGATCACTGGGAGATCATGTACATTTAGGTAACTATGATTTTATTTTTAGATGAATGTGAAAGAAGTCCATGTAAAAATGGCGGCACTTGCGTAGATCTCCCAAGGGGTTTTACATGTCAGTGTGCTTCTGGCTACACTGGGAGATCATGTGAAAACGAAGTAAATATATGTGAAAGCTCACCATGTCAAAACCGGGGGTATTGTTTTCATAACGGTAATGTTTATCAATGTCTTTGTGTCTTTGGTTTTACTGGAAGGAATTGCGAGGCAAATACTGACAACTGCGCTCCAAACCAATGCAGGAATGGTGGAACGTGCTCAGATCTCGAGAACGACTTCCACTGTTCGTGCCCGAATGGTTATACTGGTAAAGCATGCGATGTCATTGTTAACCACTGTAAGTCTTTATCTTGTCAAAATGGAGGTAGTTGTAAAAACTCACCCAGTGGTTTCTCCTGCTATTGTCAAACTGGATACACTTGCTCAAACTGTGAAACTGGTAATCAAATACTGTAAATCGTTTGAATTCCACGGTGTTAAAATTTCACAATAGCTCAAAAAGTACCTATTGCGATGTTTTTAATTTCACGCCGCAAGAAATTCATTCAAATAGTATATAAGCATCTAAACGTATCTAAGAACTAGTAATACAGTTCACGAGGGATTTAATTTTGCGGAATAATGAAAAATCGCGAACATAGCGAAATCAAAATCATCGCGATTATTTGCCAATCTACAGTATACATGTATATTTTTAGAATTATTATAATATCCAAATTTTATTTTTAAAAAACATATTGATGTGGACATAGTTATCTAACCCTTTACTTGACAATTATTACACTACCTATATATTTATAACGACTAATAAAAATATTCAAATGATTCAAAATATATTTTCCTTCCATTATAAAGCGAAGGTATCTAGATAGATGACATCAATTATAAAGCGAAAGTATCTAGACAGATGATTGATTGATTGTATATTGTTTAACGTCCCTCTCGAGAATTTTCACTCATATGGCTTCAAATTTTGACTTTTACTCGGCACTCAGGCCATTGAGCAGTGAGGGATCTTTATCGTGCCAACACCTGCTGCTGACACGGGGCCTCGGTATTTAAGATCTCATCCGAAGGTGCCGCAACTTTCATTTCAAAGTGCCGAGCGAATGGCGAAGGAACAGTTGCTACCCATGCGAACTCACGACATCCTGTTCACGAAGCGAGTTCTCTACTCTAGACAAATGACAACATGTTTCTTACATCTAGATAATTTTTCTAAATAGGATGAGATAAGAGCTGGGGGTGTACAATTTGCAAAGCTTTTCTTGTTAAATGTATTCCCTGTGCTAAAATTTGGAATACTTATACGTATTTAGTGATTTGTTGGTAAAGCCCCTCAACTGTAATTATTTACTGTAAGAGCAAACCATTTTGTATTGCAAATGAAATCATTAGTCAATTAAGATAATTTCTTTCTATATATAGGTATAATTCAGCCTCGAACTCTAATTCCAAGTGTATACCTAAGGGTAACATTTATCACATACCATATCCGAAAGACAAGACAAACTTTTTTCAGTGCAGTGTGATACGTTTGGGGGATCTACCGTTATGCCTTGTGCTCCTGGGACTCAGTTCATCAAAGACTATCAAACATGCGTTTCCAGAAAAACTGCAGAGTGCCCAAGAGCAGGTTATTATACATTTGCTGACCCGCTTGACCCGGGCAGATTTTACCAATGCAGTAATGGTGTGCCGTATTTAAAGTCGTCTATGATGACAATTACAAGATATGTACCTGGTCAACTAGCAAACGACAGGAAACGGAGGACAGCGACTCCATTGATGACGATGACGAAGGAGACACTGATGACGATACCTTTTATGATGATGATGACGCAATGGAGTCTGAGCGCGAATTGGAAGAAAGCAAATTAGATGACACCAATGACATTGATGACAAAAAAGGAAGAGGCAATCTCGAAAAATTAAAGGAGGTTCTTAGAAATCTTATTGATAAAAACGAATACATGTAAATTATTTGACCAATGAAAGTAAAGATTAAAAGAATTGAAAATGTATGTATTCTTTAAGATTTATCTGCTGTATATTTAATGTGTACTAATAGTTCCTCAGTTATGTTAAGGACCGATATGGAAAATGTTACCTTAGCATCGCTTAAATATGTATTACTTCTTTTTAAAAGTTATAACATAGCTACTGAATACCCGTAGAAAATGTAATATAAGATTTTATAAATAATTGATAAAATAAATAAAATTAAGTTACTATTTAACGTTACGCACTACAATGTCACTTATTGAATTATCCGTGACGTCACAATTAAATTTCAATACGGTGTTCCACGAATTTGAATTTTGACCTTCCTTGAACATAGCCGAGGATCTACTGTATATTTAGTATGTTTAAATATTTATCTCATACGTGTGGGTGATATAGCCCATTAGATAAACTTGTGCTTTATCCACGGGTAGATGCTTTATCAATAGCACTTCCGGTTTTGACACGATCCCTCGCTTCAAGATTTTATTTTATTTATTTCATTTTATGTTTTTATCTATTATACTTTTAGCCATGATAAAACCACAACATCCAAGTCGTGCTGCATGCTTTTTTTTTATTCTGTCCCAGAGTTAACATTTTAGTCAAAACATTAACAACCTGATTAAAACGGATCGGATCAAAACGGATTGCATAATTATACATATCATTACAGAAACCTTTATTTGTGAAAATTATTGCCCTTACAAAATGAATGATAAAGAGCAATAACATTGTTAAAAGCAAGAAAAAGACTCTTATTTGTCAACAAAGTGTCTTATTTCATCAAGGAACCTGTATTCGCTACTTGAAGACAGATGTTACCCCCCTCCCCTTTTTAATGGGATAATGTAAAGCCAAGCAGTTGCGTTGTTGTTAAGATTCCTTTGCCATCTTCAATAATTCTTTCTTATATTATACTACGTATGCCTACCTAGTAATGTAGGTGTAACCTACCATGGATCAACAATAAAACTACAAGTTTCTAGCTTTGCCTAGCACGTTTTTACTGCCACCGTACAAAGATCGAGTAAATTTTCATAATCCCATGGTCCTTTCAGTAAGAAGTTCGTTTTATGTAATGATCCTGCAATTGTCACATAAAGTTTTCAAAGACGCAGATAGTAAAAATTCTAAATTTTGAACACAATCTACTTTCTTTTGAAGCACGTAAACATCACCGGTGCTACGTCATCAAGTTATATGTCATCAATTTGAATAAGCAATCATTCTTGTAGTTTCGCACGAGAGTCTCAAAGTTTTGTTAAAAAACAAAATTCATATGAGATAAATAGAACATCAATAATTGTGTGATTTGATATTGGCTTTATCCAACTCGTTGATTGATTGATTGATTGTATACTGTTAAACGTCCCTCTCCAGAATATTTCACTGATATGGAGACGTCACCATTGCCGGTGAAGGGCTGCAAATTTAGGCCTATGCTCGACACTTACGGCCTTTGAGCAGGGAGGGATCATTATTGTGTCGCACCTCCTGTGACACGGGGCCTCGGTTTATACGGTCTCGTCGGAAGGACCGCCCCATTTAGTCGCCTAGAGGACCTATTCTAACCGGGATCCCCACGGGGCATCCAACGGGACACGCCTCGCAAATATATACACCATTTCAACTCGTTGTTGGATAAAGCCGATATCAAATCATACAATATAGATATCCTCTATATATTTAATGTGTTCGTCTGAATTTAAATGGGTGAAATTAAAAATATTCTAATTTAATATAATATAAAATATTTTTTTTGGATTTATATATATTAACACATATTGTACACAATCGATTTTCATGCTGAATAAATTCATATTTTAAAAAAATCCTTATATTTATACCCCGCGCTTGAAAGGTGGGAGGGTATTCTAATCGCTATGTCCATCTGTCCGTCCGTCAGTCTGTAACGCTTTGGGATACCCATCTCTTATCCACAACTCCTCTTACACCACTGAGTGAAATTTAATGAATCTTTGACAGAATCTTTATTTCCTATTGCCGTTGAGCACCTCCTATTTTATTTTTTGATGGGACGCATATTATGGGTTTCCCGGTCACAGCAAAACATGGACTTTGTCATCAATTATAACCATTTATCATTTAGTGAGCTCATTGCTCATAGTACCTCTAGTTATAATATAAGAAGTTAATTTTTTCTTCAGTTTTATCTTTCCTGGTGGACACTTTTACAAAAAAAGACGATAAAAATTGATAAATCAGTACAAACATAGATTCAAGGAAACCGCATAACTGGGATCAGATATTGTGAAGGAGAAGGCATCCTCTTCTGCAATCTAACTGAGAATACTGGTGTCAAAATGGCTTAAAATAAAAACGAATTGACGAGAAACATGTTTATCAAAATATACGTACCCATCAATAGGTGTCGTTTTAGTGACCAAAGAGCTTGTGAAATGCTTACTTATTTTAGATATGTGAAATCTCTGTAACAACATTAACTTATCTTTCGATGGCCTAATATTAAAAAATCTTGAAACAACGCGTTAACGTTCAAATGACAGATCTTGAAGTGTTGGTGATGGTCGACATTATAAAATTAAAATGAAACCGTAATATTAATCATATGCTGTAGTTTTGATATCCTTACCCCCAATTTTTCTTTAAAACATTTATAATCAGTTAGTACTATGCCATCCATCATGCAGCTATTGCTTCTGGTTCTCTCTCTCTATCTTTTAAAATGTGATGATCATTAAATATTGTTACAGAGATTAAGTATGTCACTTGATTCTGTTGAATACTTCAACCTCTCTTCCAGGGATTGGGTAATTGGAAAAAGTAATTGTTATTAATTGAAATTAATTGCACTTTTTTAAGTAATTGGGAGTGATTGCACTTGCTCTCAATTACAAGTAATTAAACGTATTTAGATACATGCTTGTATTTTCAATTAATTTACAGTTTAATGACTTTTTTTCGAGTTAAAAGTTTCGTAAGGTGTTTTCTTTATGATTTATAGTTTGCATACTTGTCTGGACTACGCATTAGCTTGTGTTTATTCAAAAAAATATATATGTCTCCTAATGCCTAAATAGTTAAAGGATTGAGGTCTTATTTTGTTCAGATGTGAACTACGTGAACTCCTATCATAACAAGTACGAGAGGCGTTCAATAAACGCGTTCAATAAATAATGTCATCGGGACTCGGAAAGAAACAGAAAACGCTTTTCTATGATTTTGTATTGCTGATTTAGCTTAAATATTCTCTTTTAATTAAAACACTGAATAAAAGTTTACCATAAAACATCTTTTTTAGAACCAAAAAATAAATTCAAGTATATTAGATGAGTTTAAAAACCCTCAGACCTGAAAGATGTTGTTTTAAGAGTGATTGTGAGTTTGAAAGATTCTGTTATTTCCCGATCGTTACAAGGAGCATACGTTTGGTGTGACCGATCGGCAGTAGATGCCCACTCTACCATGACACCTGATCCTGCCTCTGATGTTTTGGAGGTCCGTATTTGCTCTCCGTCTAATTTGTATCGTTATATTGACTGTTAATCTTGAATACTACTCGTTATCTCCATATGTTTCAGATACCAAAACAGAAAAAAATTGACACATGAATTTAATCTTTCCATCTCATTTGTTCTTAAATAACGTTTAAGAGCTAAATCCATTTAAACTTTAAAGTTTTTCAAAATTGGCAAATCCTTCCTTCTATATGGAAAAATCGAAAGCCTGACATGCATATCAGTGCTCGTGTCAGTTTGATTGAGACTAGAGGACGACGTTGAGCAAAGCCTCCGGAGGAAAAACAAGCATACCTTTCCTTTCAAATTTCTACAGGTGCATACTCAATATATACTTTTATTCGATAGCAAGTTTGCAAATCATTTTCTCGCGAATCTTTTTCACTGTAAACATTTGTTTTGCGTTTTTATGAAAGCTATACGACGCTGATTGCTTTCGCACTGATAGATATCCTGATAACAGATTTCTCTCATTGTTGTTTAGTCAACTAATCGTACATCTTTGGAAAAGGCTTTATTTAATCGAATTCTGCTTAAGACCTCATTATATTCAAAGCCAACAACAATTGTGCATTTTTCGATTAATTAAGCTTTCCTCAAGGTAAGAGAAATAAATTTCGTAGAAATCTAAGAAAATGAGACTGTGAAGTTTTTAAAACTTTCTCTATTGTCTATTCTCTATTATTTCTGGAACAGCTAGCACCTAACAGAGAGGAGGAAAGAGTCTTGGATATCGGAAGCCTTGCGGGGCACAGACAGCTATCATGCTATCAGCTATCCCAGTTTACTTCTACAATGTGTTTATGGTTGTAGCTATCATTTTAACTAATTTTACGTAACCTCATTTCACGATAGAAATTCAATGTATTAGTTTTGACCATTTGAAAAAATGCTTATTTTCTCACTCTAAACAGGGATTAAATAGATTAAAGAATACAAACTACAAAATTTTATACAGAATATTTTGCAACATGTTTTATTCAGGTTTTTCACCCCCAGTATAAGCATAATGAAGCTTTTCGCTCTCTTCTCGGACTAAATTTTGTGGGATTTTTCTCTTAAGGAAATAATGTCCACAGCCGTAGCCCAATTTAATTTTTGGATATATTGTGTAAAATGCTTTGAAAAAATCGAAAATCTCAAAATCTTTGTGGGCAGTATATTTCCTGAAGACAATTTCCCCTTAAATTGGATGTTTCTGCAACAATTTCAGAAAATACCGGAAAACTTCTTGCAGTCAAAATAAACCTATAGGAGGTCATATTTAAAGAAGAAAATGTTTGTTTGTTTTTTTTGATTGTTTGTTTTGTTTTGTTTTATTTTATTTTTTTTTTTTTTTTTTTTTGCTTCCTTCAAAGCTTCTTGTTTGTATTTTTTTTAGTACCTTCTTTTTTTCCATTCATTTCAAGAATGTGATCATTTAACTTTTTTGATTTTGTTGAATTAACTTTTTGGTTTTAAAAGTAATATGTTTTGCATTTAACTAACAATGATTGCGTTTTAACACACTAGTAATTAATGCATTTAACACACTTATATAAACATTTTTGTGCTTTAATTAGAAGAAATATTATCAAATCCTCAGAAGACAATCACCCATTCTCAATAAAAGGGCACAAATGCCTCTCTGATTTTTTTAAAAAATGAAGTTCAAGATAACAATTTTTCTATCAATTACCTTTGAAAGAAAGTATCTGAAGATTTTGTTTCCAGATTTTTTTTATCAAATTATAATACATGGAATAATGACAAGACGATAAAGTAGAGAGTGATTTTATTCAGAAATGTAGCTTGAAATGTACGTTACTCTTTCTTCAATGTCCAAAAAGATATGTAAAAAAAATTTAGTCATTAAAATCACAATTGGAATATTTCATCTTAACACCAGCACATCCTACCAACTCTGTCAGCATCATATTTTCTCGGCATACGAACGTGCGTTTGATTTTTCCTTTCAAAAAACAAAGGTTACTTTTTGATTCAGATGTATAGAAACATTTTTTAAATATATGCTTTAAATTTTTCCTTCTGTTTTGTTTAGAGCGATCAGTTTGGAATCTTGTCATTTTCTATAGATACTGGAACCTAACATGTACATGTAGTAAAATTCTATTTTGTAGTTACTGTCTTTTTTAACATATATCCATGCCGATTTAGAAAACTACGTAAATGTAACGTACATTTCAAGGTATATTTCTGTTTAATAAAAAGCTTAAAATTCATCTAAAAATTCATCGTTTTGTTTCAGTTTATTCCAAAAAAGATTCTCTAGGTAATCACATTGTGTTATATGTCACAATCACCACTATAAAGACACGATTGCCTCAGAATATGAGTAGGTAACGTACATTTCAAGTTTGTAATAATATGTAAATTAGGAATAAGAAAATATTGAAAATATTGCAAAAAAAGCAATTATTGACATAAAAATCATTTCAATGAAGCGTTTTAAGGCAGCAACATGAGAAATCATAATGTAACAAACGAGGTTATTTGTCATCAACTACATGAATGTCACGTCACTTCGGTAACGTTCATTTCACATATTATTGGGGAGTCACCTCCACCTCAGTTCATTACCATTCTTTTGTGCTGTTTCGCTGAAATTAACACCGGTCGTAGCCTAGTTACTTCTACCTGTGTGCAAGGGTACAGACAAAAAAAAATATAAGAGTCAGACGTATTTTGCCATGATCTGGCAAATGCTCGTGTTTGGCCATTGAAACTTAACATAAATCTATTCCGAATATATCCATCGACAGTTTGTAAACAATTTCATTTAGTATGTTACAACATCGTTTTTCAAAACACAAACATACGTGCTTTTCAGCAGATCTGGAAAAATATAACTCAAAATGCAATTGAAATGTACGTGACCGTCTTGTGTTCTGGGTTTATTTGTTTTGTTTCTTTTTTGTTTGGTTTTTTTTTTTACCAATTATAAGCCTATGCATATTTTGTTTTAAATTATCAACAATAATTAAATTAATGTTGACGAAAAGTCGCATATAAAAAGTAAACAAACTGCAAAAAGGTTGCCAAAGATGAATTTAAGACACTTAGAAATAAATTTTCTAGCGATTGTGGTAACAATCTAAAACATTTACGAGGATTGGGGGGTGCATTTAGATGGATTTATGTGGCAAGTTGTCAAATGGGATTGTAACGATAATTTTGTTTCGCTCGTGTAAACGCAATTCATTGACTAAATTAAAAAAAAGTCAATTAGAAATACGTGAAATGTACGTTACCATACGTAACGTACATTTCAAATATAAAAATCAATTCTCTTCCGCAAGCGTACGTTAGACACGCAATACATTGATACTATTTGAACTTGCATATCATAAGAAATGCATCATACAGGTTTCGTATTCAGAAATATATACCAGGTATCACAATTACATTACATATAATTGACCTTAATATATTTTTTTCCTCAGCAGAAACGTTTCTTTTCATTAATTTTGGGATTTAGCCGACCTCCAACCTTTGAAACTTTCCTTTGTGTACACATTCGAGTGTATGAAAGTATGAGAATACATACATGAGAATTCGTGCGAGATTCACTCAATTCGAATTTCATGGTAACGTACATTTCAGTCACGTACATTTCAAATGATCACTTTTCATGTAAAAAATAATTTTTAATTGTGTTTAGCAAAACGTCTTTGCCAGTTTACGGGATACAAGGGGTTGCTTATTTAGAGTCGTCTCATATTTTCTACTTAAGGGGGGACCTATGTCGTTCTACGTCAAAGCATTTTGTGGCCTTATGTGACGTCACAATAGCGACGTTTGTTTTTTTATTTGTTGACTTAGGCCTATTCAATAGTGAGATAGGCATAACATTGTTTATAATCAATAATATAAACAATTTACAAAAAGAAAATCTATTTATCATTAATAACAGTCTTATTTGATTGATGGAGTTTGTTAATATTAGAATTTTCTTCCTATGGTTGATAATTCATAGCAATTTTAGTTGTGAAGAAATACATCGAGGATATGCTGATATATAAGTGCAAAAAGTAAGTCAGCAAAGAAAGCGGCTTAAATCATGGAAATATGTTTGATTTTATGTTTACATGTACCATTAATTGTATTTTCTGGATAAAACTAAGAAAATTTTTTTTAGAAATGTGCTTGTACGTATATTTGCTTATTGATATTATTAGAAAGAAGAAGAAAAGAATTAATCAGTTTAAATGTTTTCTAAATCAAAACAAAAAGGCGTTTTTTGCAAAATAGTTTTATATTCAGATGATTGTTAGTGTTTACTTACCTTTATTTTAGTGCAGAAAGGTCAAAATTTATGACACAAGAGTACGAAAATAAAAGAAAACGTCATATTTCTCGTTTAATTTATCATAAAGGTATACTTTTTTCTTTGTTAAAATAAAAAGATAAATCGTTTCTTTCAAAAAATATGAATAACGACATTTTTACACAAAGACTTTTTAAGATATTCCCTGTAATGCATGTCGGAATTGTAAAAAATACGACAAGAAAAACGGGGTGATACGTACATTGTGCGCCTTTATAATTTTTCATGCGAAATTAATTTCAATGAATTTGCCTTCATTTTAAAGATACAAGTCATATGAATTGAATACATGTTGATTTCGAATGTGATTTGACATTTTTGGTACTTTTTAGCGCATATTTGGAGTAGAACAAGAATGTCTGAAAATAATTTATTTTTAGCATCTTACACTATTTTTGCACGTGCTCCTGTGTAAAAATAAGCATATAAAGGTATTGTTTTTAATACCTAAAAACTATGAGCAAGTGGTCAGGAAAGACATGTCAAAATTTTGAAAATTTCACACAAAGACTTTTCGGACATAGGTCCCCCCTTAATATATATTCTTAATGGAAGAATATAGGTAACGTACATTTCTTTCTTATCTCTACGATTGATAATGTCTTTCATTTCGTAAACATATTTATAAAAGTTGCTCAAGTTGTTCAATTACATGTTACATTATCTAAGAAGAAGTAAATAATCCTTTGAAATTTGAAATTTAGCCCATCAATAATTAAAGGAGAACAAAACTATCAGGTGTATAATCTTTGTGTTTGCTTGTAATGTGGTTGAAATAGAATTAAGCGACAGGAACATTGCACAATAAAAATGATTTATTATCACAAGGAAAATGTATTTATTGTTATGAAAAGAAATATATATATGATTATTTTGAATTATCAGAAAATTTTTACTTGAGAATCAAAACTATATATTACACAGAGGGGATTCAGAATAATATTTGCCTCGGCGACAGTAACGTACATTTCAAATAGGCTATTATATTTGAATTTGGAACTCCTTAAATACCCGTTCAGATCGTAAATTATATGAATTCTTATTCATTGTTATATGACTATTTATAATGTTGATTTAAAAATTGCATCAGTGGTATTTCTTTTAAATGAAAATGAGGCGACATTATTTGAGCCCTTATATTGAGAATGGGTGAATGGAAACACGCATTTTTTCCCTTTATATCAATAACCGGGCTCACTGAGCAATGAGGGATCTTCTTGTACCATAATCTACCTCGACATGAAACCTCAGTAAATACTGTAGCATCTAAAGGACCGGTTTCCTCGTCTAACAATGGAATTCGAACCAAAAACATACATAATGTAAGGATTACTTTCGCACTCAACGATTCAAGAACAAACGCTTTTACTATAGCGGACGACTTGAAAGTATTTTTTTCTATTTTTTTTAACACAATACATGTACATTTAAACACATATTCGACAAGAGAATAGATTTTTTATACGAGGGTTGCCCGGTTACATCGTGGACAAAGCGTTTTTCTCAAAAAGTAATCGGCGCACTAAGCTGCAATTTTTTCAGTTAATGTTTATTCATCATATTTAAGTGCATTATTATGTCTTTGATAATATATAAACAAAAGTAAAGATTTCATCATGCTTGAATGTACACAGGGCGCACGGTAAAAATAACAAGGTCATATTAGAGAATACACAAGAATTAATTCGTAATAAACGTATTTAATACATAAGATTGGGATGAAACTTATCATAATTCGATTTTTTAATCACTTTTGTGTCTTTATAAGAATTTCAAGGCATTTGGTTAATTTTGAGCATTCGAATTGCTATGATAAAAGCAAAAGACGCTCTCACTGTCGATTGTTGATATAAGGTTGTCTGTTAGTTGACTGATGGTGAGAATACTGTCTTTAACTTCATAATAAATCTTTAAAGATCGTATGCATGTGCAAAATTGGTACCTGGTAATATATATATAAAGCACTAAAAATGACCACCTACAAGAACAATAAAAATTGTCAAATTTTCGGGACGCCCTGTCCCTTCCTCAGGACAAAGAAAAAAGTTAAAAAGTCTTAAGAACAAAGGAAAAAGAGAAACAAAAAGAACTAGCACTTCTACTAAACTACTAAACACTAGATATTTACATAATTACATGTTGAATTGGAAATTTTTAAGAACACTAATTAAGAAAGAAATCCGGACCGCTATGAAATGCGTCCGGTCTATCGGGTATACTCGGGTGAAGTGCGATTTACATAATTGAACGAATTAATTATGCTAATTAATTACGACAATCAGTAAATCGTACATTGTTTCATTCTCTCAAAATGGCGTAACTTTACTTAATAAAGAATAAT
>PRKT01001024.1:118354-134677 GCA_003671525.1 Saccostrea glomerata | reverse complement strand
TATATATATATAAAGCACTAAAAAACCAACCACACTGTATATCCTAAATGTCGGATCTACCAAGTAGATACAAGGTCACGGATGGAAATTTATATAAAGCACTAAAAATGACCAACGACACGAATAATAAAAATTGTCAAATTTTCGGGACGCCCTGTCCCTTCCTCAGGACAAAGAAAAAAGTTAAAAAGTCATAAGAACAAAGGAAAAAGAGAAACAAAAAGAACTAGCACTACTACTAAACTACTTAACACTAGATATTTACAAACTTAATTACATGTTGAATTGGAAATTTTAAAGAACACTAATAAAGAAAGAAATCCGGACCGCTAAGAAATGCGTCCGGTCTATCGGGTATACTAGGGTGAAGTCATATCTCGTATGTAGCTCGGGACTTTTTCACACGGATCCTTCAAGAGTATATCTATAAAATTACTCAGTCTATGAGCGGGACACGCTACATACGAGATAGCATGTATTTTTTAAACAAAATTCCCGAAAACGTGGAGCCAGATACACTACTTGTAACCTTTGATGTGAAGAGTTTATATACTAATATTTACATGATCTTGGACTAGAAGCCATAAAATATTGGATTGAAAAGTACCCAGAGTTAATTCCAAGAAACATTTCTTCAGAATTTTTCCTAGATTCAGTTAGATTTATACTGGAAAACAACACATTTCATTTTGATGGAGATTTTTATAAACAGATCAAAGGAACCGCCACGGGGACTAAAATGGCACCAACATACGGCATCCTTGTTATGGGATTCTTTGAAGAAACATTGTATCAAAAGTTTTCCGATGAATTGGGCAGAGAGATTGGAAAACATTTAAGGGATTATTGGAAACGATTTTTAGATGACTGTTTCCTATTTTGGAACAAATCAGAAGAGGATTTACAAACACTCTACACGTTACTAAATTCAATAAACCCAAATCTTCAATTCACAATGGAGCACAGTGATTCCTCTATTCCTTTCCTTGACGTCATGGTCACAAAGCAAAACTCACTTATTTTAACGGATATTTTTTATAAAACCACGGATACGCACCAATATCTAAACTTCACTTCGTACCATCCAACTCACACCAAAAGAAATATCCCTTACAACTTAGCCAGAAGGATTTGTATGATTGTGAAAGATACAGAAACTAGAAATAAAAGGTTGACCGAACTAAAAACATTTCTTCTAGCACAACATTATCCAGAAAATCTTATCCTTTCTGCCATAGAAGAATCCAAGAAAATTCCGCAGCATATTTTAAGAACAACCAGAAAAAAGGACAAAGATCCATTCTTAATCCCTTTTGTAACAACATTCAATCCGAAACACGTTAATATATTTCAAGAGGCAAGAGAGAATTTTACCATCATTGAAAGGGATAATGATCTTCATCAACTTATACCAAAATCGGATTTGATTCGCAGCCAAAGACAATTGCCAAATTTAAAAAGACTATTGACCAGAACTAAATTCAACACCACTCCAGAACAATATTCCGTAACAAGATGCGGTGATCCGAGATGCGGTACCTGTCCTAACCTACGAACAGGATCCTCTATTATTTTCAAGTGTGGAACAACATTTCTTGTGAATGAAAATATGACCTGTAAGAGCAAAAACCTCCTTTATTGTATGACGTGTAACAACTGCGGAGAGGAATACATCGGCCAGACCGGGACCCAATTAACAGCCCGCATGCGCGTACATCGCCAACAAATTAACAATCCGAGCCTCTGAAACATGCCATGCAGTGAACATTTCGATATTTGCTCACAAGGAAACCATTGTGTGTTCTTCTTTCATAAACTTAGGAACGATTCCACTGCAATGAGATTAGCAAAAGAAAACTACTTCATAAATCTTTTTTCACCAAAACTGAACAAACATTAACATTGAGAAAATACCTAATTTCATATATCATCAATTATAATTTCTGTTTACTTTGTTTATTGAGACTGAAAAATATGTGATTTATTTAAGGAATGTTTTTTAGTTTTGTGTGAGTTATTGGTGTGTGAATCACACAGACTTGTCACGTAGGCATATTTCATGAAGCGCGCTAGCGCTTCATGAAAAATATGCCTATGTGCAAGTCTGTGTGATTCACACAACAATAATTCACACTAAACTGAAAAACATTCCTTATATTTACATTTTACCTGTTTGGAGGCAACTAAAATATACTCAATATTTGAATTTCTCGCTGTCCTATATTTTTGCATTTTACTAACGTCGCTGCAGTCTAATTGTGACGTCACGTAAACGCACGTTTCTCCGTGTATATTTCTACGCGTGAGTATACACGAAAATGTTTTTCAAATCAATTTCACAGTAAGCATAGTAGAAAAACACAGCGAATGTAAATATTGTCCATTATTGTCCAATTTGATTTTCCCTAACTTTTACGTAACGTAGCCATACTATGACGTCATAGATTACTTCCTTCCCTGCAAAGACTCTCATGACGTCATGACGTTAACGTTACTCAGCAAAACAATCAGTTCAAGTTATGTACACCTGAAGACGGATTATGAAATCCAGAAAGCGCTTGTGTTAAATGAAATTTGGAAACTTCATTTTCTTTTTCTTTTATAATTATTTTCACCTGTGTGACATCGACTGTGAACTATTTTCAACTATATATATATATATATATATATATATATATATATATATATATATATATATATATATATATATATATATATATATATATATATATATATATACTTAAATAAATAAAAACAGAATGCTGCAGTCCAAATTAAATAAAATGTTTACTGTTAACAACACCTGACGCGTCAAAAATACCCAATGAACCTTACTGAGAACGGAATCAACCGGGCAAAAGACATACCTATAACCCAATTACGAAATATTCGCCATCCAGAGGAAAACGACGAAGAGAATATTCCATTTGTGATAACTCACACACCCCGTAACCACAATATTCTCAATTCAGCGAAGCGATTTTTTCCAATATTAGAACAATCTGAAAACATAAAAAAATCTTCTGGACAAATCGTCAATTATTAACAGCAGGAGACAAGCACCAAACCTGAAGAGGATATTAACCACAGCAAAATTTTCCTCTAGCAACCAGAGTGTCGTCAAAAAGTGTAGAGACCCCCGATGTGGAACGTGTGATTTCATTCAGGAAGGCGAACAAATTACACTTAAAAACGAAAAAGTTTTAAAACCTAATACTAGCATGAATTGTAAATCTTCAAATTTGATTTATTGTGCAATATGCCCAACCTGTGGCGAATATTATATAGGGCAGACAAATCAGCTTAACGCACGAGTAAGGGTACACAAGCAACATATACGGGACAAAACTGTCAGATGCACCCCTTGTTCAGAACATTTCGCCGAGTGTGGTAAAGGGAAATTTAAGATTTTCCCGTTCTACAAAATGTGGACATCGGATGAAATCGCCCGTGTTACCAAAGAGGACTATTTTATAAGACTTTAAACCAAAACGGAATTGCAAATGAGATTATGTATAATTCACAAAATTTATTTTATTTCTATGCTTTAATTATACATTCTTTAACTGCGTTGAAAAAGTTCATGCAGCCGCTACCACAAACTACATTGTGACGTCATAATGACTTAAATTTTCACGACGTCATTAGCAACGTTATTGACAACGTTTTGTATTTTTTATAACTGTCTGAAGAGCCAACATGGCTGAAAGCGCTAACAGTAAAGATTTTATTTAATTTGGACTGCAGCAATCTGTTTTTATTTATTTAAGTATTTTTTACTGTACCAAGAATTTAACTTATCAACGTATATATATATATATATATATATATATATATATATATATTTGAAATTTGCCCATTATTCACCATATTATGTTCTATAGAGTAGTGAAAATTTCAGGTCGTAGTGATGATTATTTTTCAAACTAGACAACTTGTCCACGATTTTACTGGACAAACCTCGTATATGGCATATTTTTGGTAAGATTCGATGACCTAAATCATATTTTTTCTAACTTTTTAATAACTTTATATATACTTCTATCAAGACATTCATTGTTAAAACCCAAGTCAGTAGGATTTGACAACGCTTTTATTCAAGTAAGTCATGCACAGGTTTATCAGTATAGTGAACGCTACAAAGAAACATAAAAGAAACATAAGCTAACAGCCTCAAATTGATAGACAATATACCGTATAAGTAGAATTTTTTAGCGATGATTTAATTATGGCATTATAAGCGAGGGTGTCGAGATCGCTAAAATTGAATATCGTTAAAAATTAATCGCGTTTTATTTGTAATAGTTTCTTTCATGTGCATTTTAAAATTGCTAAAATAACATCTCGCTAAAAATAAATTACCAGTTTTTAAGGAAAAATCGCTAAATTTGCATCTCGCTAAAATTTCCACTTATACGGTATCTCGACATTATGAAATATGGTGCGAAAAGTTAACATGTATGAAGTACCGGTTTGACAATAGCTGTAGTTTTCAGTCAAAATTTATCACTGACAGTGACATTGTCAAATACACATGTATATGTAAAAAGTCCATCAATTATCATGATAACATGAAAAAAAAATTACAGTTTGATGGGCTCCGAAAAATCAAATACAATATTATAAAGGCTGCATATAAACATGTTCACACTCGTGCAGAAATACATCTACTCAATTGAATCAGATTATAAACGATTAAGTCCTATTCCTATCAACATGATATTGATTGATTGTATATTGTTTAACGTCCCTCTCGAGAATTTTTCACATTAATTTTTTGTCCCCCGCTTTTGCGAAAGCGAGGTAACATTAAATCTCATTCGTCTGTCCGTCTTTCCGTCAGTCTGTCAGTCTGTCCGTCACAAAAACTTTAACCTTTCCAATAACTTTTGATTTGGAGGAGCTATGACTTTCAATTTCACATGTGTATTCCCTGTGACAATGTCTTTCTTTGAGTACCACCAAATATGACCTTTTGACCTTGACCTTGGAGTTTGACCCATTTTTACACAAAAATTCTGAACTTTTGCTTTGGCAATAACTTTTGAATGGTAGGTACTTGGACTTTTATATTTCGTATTTGTATTCTTTGTAGCAAGGCATTCCATTGGATACCCATAACTTTGACCTGTTGACCTTGGAGATTTCTGTACTTATGAAATAACTTTAACCTTGACCATAACTTTTGAGTGATAAGGGATGGGACTTTCATTCTTCACATATGTAATCTTTGTGAAAAGACTTTTCATTGGATACCAAAATTTTTTACCCTTTGACCTTGACCTTGGTGTTTTAACTACTTTTTAAAAACTTTAACCTTGGTCACAACTTTTGAACGGTTGATACTAGGACTTTCATATTTCACATACGTATTTTTTGTGGAAAGACCTTTCATTGGATACCAACAACTTTGACCTTTTGACCTTGACCTTGGAGATTTCCGTACATATGTAAAAAAAATTAACCTTGACCATAACGTTTGAACGGTAAGGGCTTTGGCTTTCATACTTAATGTTATCTTTGTGAGAAAACCCTTTGTCCTTGGCGTCTTAACTACATTCTAAAAACTTAACCTTGGTCACAACATCTTAACAGTAGATACTACGACTACCCTTTGACCTTGACCTTGGAGTTGGACCTACTTTTAAGAAAACTTTTATCTTGGCCACAACTTTTGAACGGTTATGGTTAGGGTTTTTATTCTTCACATATCAACTTCAGTGATAATTTCTAAATAAATGACATATGATACGTTGTTCATACTAGACACATTATGTCATAAAAAATGACATCTCCCCCACAAAGACACCGAAAGCGGGGGACCACAATTCTTTGAATTTGCTTGTTCGCATTATCAGTTGACGATTTGTTGAGGTCAACTAGACATTTATGTATGGAGAAGTCCATCAAAATGAATTAACACAGCGTTCAACATTTTATCAACAAAAACTAAAAACAATACAAGCAATAATAAAATACCGACTGTATCAAATTCACACAAAAGTTCAGATATACGTCAAGCTATTTCATTTCAAAATCGGTAAAAATTAAAGCGTAAATACACTGTAACATAAAAGATATCCACTCCCAGGCTTATACTTTAATAATTTTATAAATAGCTATTAAAAGACCATTAAAACATCATACATGATTATAAGAATACAAAAATAATCAGATTTATACTTAACGAGATTTTGTAAACTTATATGTATACCTAAAATGATATAAAAAAAAAGACGAATTATATACAGTCAATGATGAATATTTATGAGTTTTCTTCTTTAAATATATATTCATAGCCGCAGAACATTTTTTTTTAACATTCGAAAAAAAAAACCCGGACAGAATTCGATATAGTCCATAACTTTTCAAGCAGAAAGCTACATTTATGCAGCTAATACAATTTATAGAATATAAGGTGGAATTCTGAATAATAGATTGTCAAAAACATAAACAGGTGTAAAATGTAAGCATTGTCTTACTCCAATTACACTGTACATGTATGTATTGTATATCAAAACATCAACATAGAAATGAATAGATCTTCATATCATGTCAAATAAAAAAAAACAAAAAAAAAAAAAACAAAACAAAAAACAGTATATTAAGTCATAGATGTACATGATTGAATTAAATAATGATACCATTTAAACATTAATATTAAGCAAAAAGCAGTTATGTACAGCGTTCGAAAAACCTCCAAGTTAAGATCTATTTTCCATTTCAAAAATAAATACTCTCCTATCTTCACACACACTTTCAGAAAACACAATATTTTAAAAGGAATTAATATTATCCTCATTGATACTACATGTGTATCTTTTTAAAAGCAGTTCTAGCGTTCAACAAACGTCCATTTAAATCACATTATGATCTTTTTGTCATTCAAACTAAACAAGTACTCTATTTCTTCATGCTCACTTAGTATATTATAAAAGCAGTTTTTAAAATGATTTTTTTAATCAAATCTCTTTTGATTACATTTATATTTTCTATGTTATCATATTATATTTTGTTGCTTTAATTTTTAAGCAAATGAATAAATAAACCTTTGAAACTTTTATATGGGACTCGCATTGACAACGGAATGAGAAAAGAACTGCATAATGCATATCGTTTCTAAGGTCTTAACTGTACTTTCTTTTAGATCCTGCCTCTAGTAGTCCATCAGATACATTTATGAGGGGCTTATGATACAAGGAGTTTTTTTTCGGTGCTCTTATTTCTATTGTCATTAAAACAAAGTACGTTTGCCATATAAAACATATGAAACAGAAAGCCAAAGACTGTAAAAACAATGCAGAAATAAAAATACCAAACATCTTTGTATCTTGTAGAGATTGCATAGAGAAGCAGCAAAGCTAAGTTTTCACAATAGAAAACAATAAAATAAACTTTTGCGCATTCTTTCTGCATTGAAAGTTCGTCATCGTTTTCGTTTGCCTCTGTTCCTTCATATTCAGACAACATGTACTTGTAAAAAAAATAAATATTTGCAATGCTGCCTATCCCTAAAAGAAATTTGTCATGTCGTCTAATAGTCCGCCCTTTTGCTGCATAGTGGTGACCGATAAAACATTCGAAACATACTGCAAGTAAGATGCGAAATGCAACAAAAATGAAAGAATACAGTTTGAATACTGAACAAAACAAAGCAAGTAGAATAACTCTCGGTCCAATAACAAAAATGTTCTTTACAAAATAAAAGACCTTCTTCTTTCCGGATAAATCCTCCATGTCCGTTCTTTCAAAGTGTTGTTTAAAATCATATATAGATTTGGAAAAGCCCACTAACGAAAATGCTATGGACAGGTATCTAAAGTCTTCTAGAAAAGAATAAAACAATTTCTTTTGACTTTGTTTAGCAATCTACATGTTACATTTAATTCAGGAAATTTAACAAATTCAATGAAATAAAAATCAAAGCTTTTTATAAAAAATACATGCTTTTGTGCGTTTGAATAATAAGAGAATTTAAAACTACAGAAGAATATGCAATATGAAAACATACCACCACCACCCCCATCTCTCTCTCTCTCTCTCTCAAATATATTATTCAAGTATTGATGTCAATTTGTAACCGGTTAACCGATTACTCGGTCGGAACGATGGCGATCGCTTTGGAAATTTGTAATCGGTAAGTCGGAAAAATTTAGATATATACATATAAATTTGAACCTAATTTTGTTAAAATTTATTTTTTAAAAAAGAAATCTTTACATATACGTCAGATTTTTTACAAATCCAAGCTGACTTTTGGTTCTCCTGATAGAGATCACGTGATATTTGCTGATTTTGTGCTTGAAGTGTTAATAACTATTACATGTGAAACACCATGTCGTTATCCTGAATCCTGTATTTTATTATTGATCATTAAATCACAGACGTGAACTGCAAAGTAGTATGTTTGCTTTGTGCAGTTATATATCTGAAAAATTACTTAACAAACCTTGCAAATTAATTCATGTTTTTTCAGACTGTGTTTTCAGTATGTTGGCAATATCTGAAATCTGCTATGGAAAAATATCATTGATTACTCAGATATGATTCGTGGTACCGTTTTCCTGTTATTTTTCAAGTCTGTATTGAAGCTGAACTAAAATTTATAAACATGTGGGTATTTTAAAGCACAAATCAAGGCAAATAAAATGGTTTAACATCTTAACTTTATCAGTCTTGAAAAGAAATACTTAGGAAAAAAGTAAATTGCATAAAGAAAATACGTATTTAGATACGGTTAACTGGTTAATCGCTCGAAACGTCTTGCGGTTAACCCATTAGCAATTCTGTATTTGAGTGCCATCCCTATATTATTGAATAATTTAATTTTGTGTGTATTCTTGGCTCTCATTGGTTGATTTCCAAAAAGGAACGCATAACATTTTGTATAATCTGGTTTGGTATGGGGACACACACCCTTGACAACCAGCTGAATCATCTCTATCCATCAATCCCCTCAATTCCAGTCCTTGGGATTCATGGAAAATTCCAGATTTAATGAATGTACCTTTAACTTCAAACAGTAGCTCGATCTTACCTCGTGTAAACTAGCATCATGGCTGCTAGATCTATGTATCAGTTTTTACCTCCCCTCGCTTCCCATCACTTCCGTTACTACGGTTGTATTATTGCGCGGTAAATTTGAACTCATTAAAACAACGCAATTTTACACCCCCAGTTGCTTAATTATTTTAAAATTAAATTATAAGGAATGAATCTAATTCTTGGCCAAATTATCGAGTATAATATGGTTTGGGTCAGTTTACGCTTTTTTATAATTATTTTCAGATTTATAAACCTGTTTCTATTTGTTTTTAAAAATTTGAAACACTAAAAATGTGATTTTGGCACTTAATTTTTCCATAAAAGAAATGCCATCATCTGGCCCTAAGACCATTAATTGAGAATATACCCAATATCTCGGTGAAAAGACAGATGACTAATATATCTATCATGCCGAGAAGATACTTCAGGCATTGGTTGCTTTGAACAGCGACAAAAAGGGTAAACATATAAATTATTCTAATAGAGAAATTATTTGAGTTATGAGCTTTTTTACCTTATAAGTAAAAAAAGACTAATTCTTCAATATTGTTTTTAACTTTAACCAGGCCCCAAGACCATAAACAGAGAATAGACTTAAGTCAAAATTTTGATTTTTAATATGTTGAGTTTCATTTAACAATTTTGCTTCAAATTTTGCAATTTTGATTAAACTTAAAATTTAACCAAAAATAGAAAATTCTGTTTCATTATGAAAATTATTTAATTTTAAAAGTTATATTGGATTGAAATTTCGACTTATGTCAAACATACAGGTACCCCCATCGCAGTTCAATAGCTCAAGCATTTTAAGTCGAGAAAGATAGTTATAAATCAGCTAAAAAGTGAAATATTCTTTTGAAAAACAATTTTATCAAAATTAACACACTCTTTCCAAATCACAAACATGAATTTTATTCTCAGTTTAATTCATAATATATTTTATATACATACAGGGGACATGTACACTACTAATGATATGACTTTTCCTAGATGCCTATTACTACTTAAAAATCTTGTAAGCAAGATATACAATGTTTTTCAAGCAAAATTAGTCGCCCGCGTGGCGCAGCGGTTAGAGCGTCTGCACTAGAGTCGCGAAGTAAAGAGTCAATCCTTACGTCGCGGGTTCGAATCCCACTGTGGGACGTGGAGACTTGTCCTTCGGATGAGACCGTATAAACCGAGGTCCCGTGTCGCAGTAGGTGCTTGCACGAAAAAGATCCGTCCCTGCTCAATGGCCCTGAGTGCCGAGTATAGGACAAAATTTGCGGCTCTCCTCCGGTAAGTGGTGGCGTGTCCATATGAGTGAAAAAATCTCGAGAGGGACGTTAAACAATATACAATCAATCAAGCAGGCAAACAAGCAAAATTATATCTAAAATTTCCTATACATCATTAGTAGCCTGTGTTTAATTTTTAATTACCACGTAGAACCTTCGTTGGTATGTTGAAAATTTGCCGTCAAAAACGAAAGTAGGAAAATCCCATCTGCACAGCATAAGAATGGAGCACAAATGAAGTTGTACAAATGCAATCATAATTAAACGTATCTAATATCAATATACAAGTAACCTCCTGAGCAAAGATAAACTGCATCTGAAATGTCCGGTATTTGACCTCATGCTTGTGTTTTAAATCGATTCAGTTTTCAGCTACATACTTTATAAACACAAAAATACCCTCAATAATCTTTATACACTCCTCCAGCATTTTTGTAGACTTTGTTTAGTTTTTTGCTAATAATATATGTATCATAATTTTAAAACCGAAAACGGCTAAATCCGGCTTCCGGTTTACCACGAGTAGTCTCATATATTAATATTAGCCAATGTTTTTTCCTTAGATAAATGTACGAATTAAATTGGAATTCAATTTTTCAATGACATGCAGTTTGTCATGTGAAGAGACTTTCTTGCGCACGGATGTTTGTTTGTAACTATATATATGGTTTAGGTGAGGTCCCTCTCGAATTTTTTTTTTACTCATATTGATATGTCATTACCCGCCGATGGAGATCTGCAAATTGTGTCCTATACTAGATACGTATAGCCATTGAACATTTAGGCATCTTTTTTGTGTAAACACTGCGAAGAAGAATCTCAGTTCTAACGGTCTTATACAAAGGACCGATCTCAGCTTCCCACAGGGAGATTCGAACCAGTTTGGCAACGCACTTTGAAAACATTACGCACTCTTACAAAATTTCTGACAAAATCAACGCACTTTGAAAAAAAAATCAAAGTGCTTAAAATTTGGGATACACTCACCGCACTTTGAAATTTTTTTCAAAGTGCATCAAGAGTGTACATAAACATTTTGCTTTTTGAAAAATATGTATAAAATATTCTTAACTTAGATTTAAGTAGTTAAGAGAATAAGTTTATAATAACTATATGTTTCGAAAAAGATTTTATTTTCCATGTACTCATTTAACCTCATTGAGAACAAGGAGAAGAGGAGAAGAAGGTTTGTCAGCCCAACTCTTTTTTTAAATATTGTACAAAGTCTTCGGTAGCAAATTGAAAGTGGACTCCAACCCCAAAGTAAGTTCCTATTTTCAAAGGCTATAATATGTATATCTTTGCATTTGTGTGCTTAAGCACATCCCCCTCGGTATCGATGCCTATGCTACACCCAAATATATGTATTTACATAACTGGTATGACCTTGAAAACTTTCAATGAGTTTTAATTTACATACAACGCATGCAAACGGGATAAAAAGTTAAGTACAGTAAAATATTTGAGTGAGAAAGAATTTTCAAAGTATGAAAAATCAACATCGCTATTTTTTATATCCTGAACTAGCTTCAACACCTAAGGAGTATCAAACAGGTCCAATTATTTATCATACCTAATATGTGCAAGAATATTGACCAAGTCATACAATTAATTTTTCAAAGTGGTCGATACTAACGATTTTGAAAAGATTTTTTTTTCAAAGTGCGTTGATTTGTTCCAAATTTTAACGCACCATGAAAAAATTTTTCAAAGTGCAAAATTTTTCAAAGTGCGTTGTAACAAATCCACAACGTAGGGATCAACTCCTTACTTTGCAACTCTAGAGCAGACGCTCTGACAACTGCACCACTCGGACGACTCTTGCGTACGGCTTGGGAACAAACTGCAAAAGACAATTAGGAAATCTGCAGTCATGCTTATCAAAATCCCCTTAGATGAGTCTAAAGACGTGTCATCAGTTATTTCTTTCTGCATATCTTAGAAATATCTTTATATAGTCTTGTAAGGTGTGAAACAAAAGCATCTTATGAAACCCTAAGTGCAGATGCCTTAAATACCTTCTTAACTTTTTTTCCCTTTTTTTTAAAACAAGCACCACATAAAATACCTGCATAGGTGTAGGATGTGTGTGTTTGATGGCTGGGTGGAGGTGGATCAATGGCTCAAGTCCTCATGAGTTCTTTAAATATATAATAGTTATCAATTCCTACCCTCCCCTACCAGCCGCTCACATTCACAAACAGAAAAAAGGTTTTGCTAGTAAAGCGGCAAACAAAGCTGAAAAGCTAATTGCATGAACATGTGTTGATATATTATACCCAACCCCCCAACCCCCAAAAATATTTTTTGGAGATTTGGAGACGCTTGCAAATTCTATTTACCTTTTTTGTCAAAGCATTTTGTTTGATTTCACTTTAATATATAATTTTACGTGTAAGAAGAAGGTATGGTTTCCATACAAAGTTTGCCCTGTGATTTTCAAAAATGAAACTGGTGTAAAAGTTGAAAACTCATGCTTTTTAAAAAATTGAAATTCAATGCAGAAAAATCATATAAGTCATTTTTCTTACATGTGTTTTTAAATGCTAATAATGACATCATAAACATGTGCATTTTCCCGTATTTTCTTAAAAAGTTGCAGAAGACACCAATTTTCAATGAAATTTTCTTTCAGATAACATGGTCCACAGGCATCGCCCACAAAGATCTTGAAATATGTGATTTGTTATTGAATTTTGCACATAATCTCAAAAAATTAGCGTGGGCGACGGCTGTGGACACTGTTTTCTAAAGGAAAATCACCCTTGAAGTGTGAGATTTTGAGGCCTTTTCCTGTTGAAAATAGAGAAATGCTTCACATTAATGACGTCATATTTGCAGAATGGTAAACCTTCATGCCATATTTTTTCCTTATTTTTTACAGTCATTTATTTAACTAAAATTTAAGCCAGTTTCAAAACTTTTTCATGTCATTACATTTTTAGGGCGCAATAAAGCTTAAACCATAACTTTTTTTTCCTTTTAGTGCCGTCCATTTTTATCCCAGCCTAGAGCATATTAGGCTATACTCAGTAACTTAAAAAAATATGTCAAAATTTATTTGATGTTGTTTGCCCCCAATTGATCGTTACCACACTGATCGCTCTCAAGAAAAGCAAAGCAATGAATGGTTATAGATATAAATACGTGGGCATGTTAAGGCAGCACATGGGTCAGAATTAGGCAAATTAACACCTTTTTTATAATTATGTAACACTAATAAATCGGAAAAGTCAAGGATGAAACTTATGCTATAATTATGCATTCTACAGAGTTCAATGGGACTTATACTACAAGAGGCACATCACCACGACGTCACCACGTGGCGTCTATTATTAGAAAATATGCTTAATGAAAAAAGTGAAAAGTTTAACACTACCCCGGGAATAATTAGTTTCTATTTGTAATAATAGTTATGTAAAAACATCTCTGTACCATGAAAAGTGCTGCTAGAATCGTACTGTCCTATTATAGAAATAATATTCAACAATTTCGGACGAAACCTTCCCAAAATTTTAACATTTTGTTCATAACAATGAAAAAAAAGCATCAATTCCCGTAAACCATACGATTCTAGCAGCACTTTCCAAAAACAAAAGAATAAGAACTTTAGATAGCAACAAAAATTAAGTTTCAAGGTATGCGGCGTAGTGTTAAACTTTTGCATCTTTTTTGTTACGAACGACAGAGGAAAGGCTGATCGGCAAGTAAACACCCTCCCTGCTATAATTTTACGAAGAAATTGCAAAATTATATTACCATACCTTATTCATACGCTTTATTCCCACAAGAATCACACATGATATACATTCTAAATGCTTTTAAACTCCAATTTCTTGTGTTTGTTTACATCAATTCTCGTTGAGTTTCACTTTCACTCTGCTACTGCATGATCAACAGTTATGACGTCACGGGTTTGGTATGTAACCCCTGTGATAACTACAGAGGCCCAGGAACGACAAAATTCCGTTTATATTATACCTCTGCATATTTTGATTCATTTTTACGACCTCAAATCAATCTTAGATATCGATTTTAAAAAATTGTTATCTCTAAACCTCACGTCATATACCGGGATATCTTACTATGACGTCATATTATATAGACAGGTAGAATATTTGGTTGTAACCTTATCCTACCTGCATAAGTCATCCTTTTGTAGTGTAGATTCTAGTTTGATAAAAGCATTACCATTGGGGCAAGGGTGGGACCATAATGGGCATTTTATATCCAACAGCAGTAATAAGAGCGAGTGGTGGTCTTACACCATAGAGATTATTTTGTGTGAATTTTCATTTTGGGGATATATCATTTTCTGGACACTTTGCTTAAAATTCTGATGATAAGCACAAAATCAAACTGAAAAATGCATCATTACCATGAATTGAAGAAATAATTAATCATGTGCATTTGTTCTTTAAAATTAAAAAAAAATGTTAGGTGAACACTTTAGAGTTTTGTCAGTGTATATAGGAAAAAACATTAGCATTCTTCACAAGAACAACAAAACCATCATTGATCATTAATATAAAAACATTAAAAAGGTAATATACGTTTAAATATGTTCAAATCCTGACCAACCAGAGGAATACAAGAGACATTACAGTGGATCATAGATATGCAAAAAGAATTAAGGTTATATCAATAAAATTTCATCTTATAAAGAGCAAAATCATTATGTATCATGTTAATTTCAAAGCATCCTTGGGAAGTATACTTTAAGTTTGTTCAAATACCCTCCCCGAACCCACTTTTACCAGTATATTTAAAGTTAATAATGCTGAACTGTTTTTGTTTTTACTTAGCTAGCTGCTCAGGTGAGCGATGTCGCCCCTAGGCCTGATGTTTTTGTCATTGCATAACCAAATCGGAGTCCTCTGGTATTTTATAAGTAATGGATGACTGACCTTAACGAGGCCGAGTCTAATTCGAGAACGCATGACTTTGAACAACTATTTTATTTCATGCAGTCATTTGAGCAACACTGTGGTACACTTTTCTTTTATTTTACTCCTTTTAATACCAAATTTTTACATTTTCTGTAACCCCTACTGCTCTAAAAAGGTAATTTTACGAAAATAATTGGGAAAACAGCTGAAATGTTTCTAACAACCTCACAATTTTCGGATTTTGTCAGCAATGCATGACGCTAAAGGATAACGCATAACTCGCTTGTATGTTCATTACGTCCATGGATATTATACTAAAAACTGATGACAGAACATCCATAGAAACATTATAGCAAACTACAAATGTTACTATTTTTTACCGAAAAAAAAACAACATGCACGCCGATAATTCATCTACGCTGGTATTTATACGGTAATCGTAATATGGCAATATGGCAATATGATTCTTATGTTAAACTTTAAATGATTAGGTCAACGACCTACTTTTCATGCTAAAGGTCCCTGAGTATTTCTCGCGAATATACCCTAATTTTTCAATATGATCATTTTTTATTCACAAAATATTCCAAGCAACAAAAGTCTTTAAATAATAAAATCTAATAGCAATGGAACAGCGCTGCTTCACATAAAGAAACGATTTATGTTTGAGCCATAAACTTGATGAATATTACAGTCCGAATATCTTCTGTCATGGTTATATTTTTTTCCCATCTTTAATTTAATATTACAAAAAATCTGAATTATAACTCTACATTATTTATAGTCTGGGGTTATTTTGTTACCCTAGTTCTCATGGTATTAATATTATATGGGGTCAATGATCAAATTATTGAGAAATGTTGTCTGGAAATGTTTTGTTCATATTTTTTAATTTCTTGATTTCATAGCATTCAATTATTTGAAATAATTTATGACCGTTAACACATACAATATTTGCAAAATTATGTCTTAATATAGTGGAACATTTAAATTGTGATTAATATTGCAAGACATAATTTATTTCACAAAGATGAAAAAAAAATTAGTCCGAATTTCCTCTGCATTCACATACTTTGACTTTTGTTATTGTATATTTTCTAAAAAAAAAA
>PRKT01001024.1:80827-118168 GCA_003671525.1 Saccostrea glomerata | reverse complement strand
AAAAAAAAAAAAAAAAAAAAAAATAATTATCAATTAAATTTTTAAGTTGATATTTTGTCAAAATTTGGTTATTTTATCCATTTAGAACAATTTTTGATTTAACATATTATACTTTATAAAATTTCTTTTTTATTTTCTGAGACCTGAGTAAACACCATCCTTAATTCCTAGACCAACCTATATGGTGATGTTTTATGAAAGAGCAATATATATAATAAGAGCCTCAGATGGCCCTTTTAATGGATATTTTATTTTTTCTTTATAATATAAAGCTTCAATTTAAGCAGCTATACGTGCCACCTTTATTGGTCAATTTCAAAATAATCAAAATGCTGTTATGTTAGAAATATGACATCATAAAGTTCATGTTTTCCCGCCATGTTAGCATATTTTGTATAAAACTGCTTATTTTCAAAAAAGTTTTTCTTTTTGAAAATAAAGAACAAAGCCTAGAACAAAAATATATTTTACCAAAGATATATCTTACCAACACTAAGTTGTGACAGAAAAAAATATGCATGTTCTACGCTGCACTCTATGATTTCCATAAGAAAAAACATCAAGAAAAAGGCATATTTTTTGGCTTTTTTGTTAGATAGCAAAATAAGCCACAGGATGAAATTACACCATTCAGTCGACGGAATGATAGCTGAATGCCCACTGAATATTCACCGAAAAGTACCTTTCTCGTGACCTTCCCCTGATCATTCAGCTACTAGTATCATTCAGTCGACTGAATGGCACATACATTTCAGTGACCTTTCAGTTATTATTTACAGTGAAGTCGCATCTTTCTTTTTATAGAAAAATCGGCTTTTTTTTTTAATATGAATAATATTTCACTTTGTCCTGGTGTAATAACGTTAATCTATCTAATTTCGAATAAAAAATGGGGAATTTAAGTGCTCAATTAGGTCAACTGAGATTAAAGGATCAGTGAAAGTGAAAGGGTTAGGGTAAGGGTTAAATAACATTACTTTTGTACTATAAAAATCGGGATTAACAGAGTGCTTTTTGTAATGTATTGCTCATCTTAATATATATCAATTAACAATGACCAAAAAAATGCAAGACAACAAAAATATTGCCAAAGCCCGAATTGAACCCTGGTCTCCTGGACGAGGTTCTGCTATCAATTATGCTACGACTTCTTCTTGATTCTCAGTGTATTAAAATTGATCAATTTTAAAAATTTTCTGGAAAGTACTTACTTTCCTTATTACTAATAGTCTATTCTATAAATTTGCATATATTAAAGATTCCTATTTAGCTTCATATTAATTAAATGAATGAACATGACATAAAGATGTTTTTGTGATTGGAATTATTGACTGTTAAGATCAATTATGTATTTTATAATAAGTGTAAATTGTTATATTCAAGTTACAACAGAAACTTATATATTTTTATGACCCAGATATTTGGTTACTTTGTTCAAAGTGAACAGATGATTTTTATTTTAAAGGAATTTATATTTTAGCATACTGCATTATATTACAGAGTCCAAATTCATGTTCAATACAAAGTTGTATTCATCACATTCATGTGGTATAGTATAGCCTTCCCACAGAATGGTAAGGTATTAGTATTAATAAAACTTTTTTATGCCTTTATCTTGGAGAAATATGTAATGTCCATATAATGACTGTAAGAGTTATCCTCCTTAATTGAGAGTAAATGTACATATATACATATCATCTATAATATAATATACTACATATGTTAACTATGAAAGCTTCATGTATAGATTATGAAATATGACTGAATTAATGTAATACGATATTTTTGTTTTATTATATTTCAGGACTATACATTTTGAATACTCTAATCTGCCCAACGCGTCTGAATAAATGACCCGAACCGAACCCTGACAGAGGAGTGTTTGTCTTTTTATACACCACCCACTGTTACATACATGTCATCATGATTGTTATTCATCCAGTCTAAGGATAAATCACCTTGTTAAGCGTAAAACACTGGCTGTGGCCTTCAACTCGACATTTAGATAAATCGACGAGGCATTGTCAATTAACAATGGTAATTTCTATTTCTACGTCGATATGATATATCCCTGTGAGCTTGAAATAAACGGTACCACAGAGTCTGATACATCTGTTTCTTACTTGGATATTTAACTTAAAAAAGACGTTAATTGTTATCTAACAATCAAGCTATATGATAATTAAATAAACTTGATGACTTTTTTATCGTCCATTTCCCTTACTTATGCAGCAATATACCTTCATCTCCTGCATACAGAATGTATGTCTCAGTTGATGCGATACGCTAGAGTATGCTCTACGCATGAATAGTTTCTAAAACGAGGACAAGCAAGTTGATGAAACAAGAATACCAGCAGTCTCGTTTAAAGCCATCATTTCGTAAATTCTTTGGTCGATACAATGACCTTGTCAGCAATGAATTTATCATTGATTCAAATGCTGACTCACGGTTTTCATACTAATTGCTTGTTTATTATTTATACACTGAATTGACCACGGATTTCAGTGTTATTTTCCGATCATGATAAGGAGCACACGGCGAGTGAGAACGTCAGCAGGGAATGCTCACTGCTTCATGGCACCTGATCCCACTTCTGATGTTTTGAATGTCCATGTTTGCTCTGCTATTGTTTTGTATCGCTTTATGTACATTGAGATTGAATACTGTGATCATCTGTATAATTGTATTTCGGTCTTCATTTTTACTGCTGGAATGTGTTTTTGACGGTCATTATACTGTCAAATTTTAAAGTAGTTTTTTTTTCTCTCATTTTCGCTTTTTTGAAAAAAAAAAACAACTATACTGGGGTGGAGATACATGTACATGTAACATCGATGATCGCTTGATCAATATCTCAAGGACAGTCGATATGTTCTTATATAAATAATACCAAATTTTTCCAAAAATTTTGTCATTGAAGTAATGCAAATATTACATGTTAACTAACCAAAAATGAGGTATCTTTCAAGGAATTTGTGCAAAATACCCGAGGTTGGTGATGCCTTTACATTCATTGTAAGAAATGATTTTGGAAAAATCTTAAATTGTTAAAATGAAAAAAATAAGACAACAAGATAGCAGTTACGAAATAAAAAATAGTCATAATTTTAAAGAGTTTTAATCAATTACAAAGATATACAATACATTTTTGGGGGAATGTATCGTCTGTCCTTAAATTACTCATTTTTTCAAAAGACCATGATATACATCTGTAGAAGGTTTGTTCTCATAAATCTATCGGTCAAATTTGATTTTGGCTCTAAAAACATCGTGGCAACCAACTCAAAATACATTTTTCTTCTTTTTACGTTATGAATAATATTGTTTAAAAAAATGTAAAGTTTTGTACTTTATCAATGCATTTCATATTTTCTGAATACAGTCTTTTATATCAGATACTCCGCCTTTTTAAAGAAAGTTAAATCTTAACACAGTTACCTGTGTTTTTGTTAGTAAATATGAACATGTATTTACCTTATTTATATGTAAAAAGAAAGTAAAAAAATCACACAGGAATTAGAAATATGATATAGGATATCTATATTGTGTGATTTGATATTGGCTTTATCCAACGATTTGAAATGGTGTACTGGGTATATATTATTCTCTTGAGCGAATATACGCCATTTCAACGAGTTGAATACATTAAAATTTTAACACGTGTGAAAATACTATGACGTATAACTTAATGACGAAGCACTGATGATGTTGAAAGTCGTAAAAGAAAGTAGATCGTGTTCAAAATTTAGAAATTTTGCAACAGATCATCGTCTTTGAAGGCATTATGTGACAATTGCTGGAGCTTTACATCAAGCGAATTTCTGACTTAAGGTCAGACGAGACGTTCTTCAAAATCTGTTTTGTATATCTTCGTAATATACAAAAAATATTCAAAATATTGATAAAATTCTGATTTGATTTCTAAACCAGTTTCTAAAAGTTATTTAAAAATCCAAACACTTTAAAATTTGAAATTGGAAAATTATTTTTCTCCCAAAGGATTTTGTAAGAAAAACTATCCCTGGTATCTTGCAGAAATGCCTGGTACATTTATGGTTCATCAATTTTTGTGAGTAAACATGTTTAAGGAGCAATACTTCAATGACAATTAAATCTATCTATAATTAAGGAACGTCTTGTTTGTCTTTAAAGTTGTAACGATCAAGGGATCATGAAAATTAACTCTTTGTACGATGACAGTACAAAACGTGCTAGGCCTAGGATAGGCTACTTGAAGATTTATTGTTGATCCATCGAAAGTTACACCTACATTACAAGGTAGGCCTACGTAGTATAATATAAGTAAGCATTATTGAATATGTTAAAGAAATCTATTAACAACAACTTAAAACTGCTGGGCTTAACGTTTCCGAAAACGATTTCAGTGAAGGGTGGGATGGCGGATGGGGGTGTTAACATCCTTCTTCATGTAGCCAATACAGGTACCCTGATAAAATAAGACGTTTCTTTGACGTATACGGTCTTTTTCTTGCTTTTAACGACACTATTGCACTTTATCATTCATTCTGACAAATAAATGTTTCAATAAAATAAAATCTTGAAGCAATAGATCGTGTCAAAACCAGAGGTGCTATTGATAAATCATCTACCCGTAGATAGGCATAGGTTAATCAAACGGGTAGTATCATCCACTCGAATGAGATATGCATATTTATAAACCAAGACCCAAGTACCTGTAAATTAAATTCCTCCCCACTACTTCCAGCCTAAAAAATCTCTTTAACTGCCGAATTTAGAGCAATCACCTTGTGTCTAAAATATACATACGATTTATAATTATTTTTTTGTTGTGGCCCCCATTCCGACATTAAACTGGTAGCCTTTTAGAAGATCCCTTTATCCGCTACTGAACCACTTAAAATGTGCATATTCACTTACTACAAGTAAGAGCCTTGGTTAAGTCCCTGCGCTCCTTACAGGGTGTTGCTAAAACGCGGAACGGAAAACGGAACGGAAAGCGGAACGGAACGGAAAAAGGAACATATTATATTGGATAAAGTCACTTAAAATACACAAATTTTATCATCAAAGATATATCTTGTACATATTCAATCCCCCATTATTAAATACAAGTTGATTGTGTCATGCTCAGTCTTTTATTTACGAAAATCGCTAACATAACAGTCACCTAGAATCAAATTTGAAAGGGGGGAGGGGGGGATGGGTAATCGAACTTGAAAAGTATTTGACAAGCAAGAACACAAAAAGAAGACAATTATTTGATTCTGGAGGAGGGATAAAATTAATACGAAAAGAAAACAATTGTTTGATTCGGGAGGGGGGATAAGTTCCAACTCAAACATCTTTCAATACTATTTTTTTCACTAACTTACTTTATTCATTACATTCACAAAAAAGTGTGAAGTGTCAACTTGAACGAACATTTCCGTAGTAAAAAGGTTATGACTGGGAAGGGGGGTGCAAATATTTGATATCTAGATGAACCATGGAAAGAGAAATAAAATGTAAAACAAATTTATTAAGATTACATTTAGGGCAAACCTTTACGGCAAGCTCGAATAAATATCTCTCATACACACTGGTAGTTAAAATTTTATTCAAAATAGAGTCGCTTTCTATCTATATTTAAATTCTGGATAGAAAAAGTTGGAAAACTTTCATGTGGTAGATATAATGCAGAATCTTTGCATTCAGTGACGTTAAATTTTGTTTGTTTGCGGTACATATGTGTGTATGTTTGGGGGATGGGGAGTGTATATGAATGACCCCGTAAAATGAGTTTGTTTTCCTGATCATCGGAAAGGTCTGAGAACTTGTAAAAGGTCTGCCCCCCTTTTTGTCCAAAATATACATAAGGTATAATAAATCAATTTTTAATGTGGTGTGGGCCCCTACACAGACCCGAAACTGCCACTCTCTCTTTCATGATTCGCGAATTCGACATTGCGTGCATAATCTGAATATCATAACTTAGTTATTTTTGTCTTTACAGACATTGACATTGGAAACAAATTGAAAGAGAAGGTGGGGGGCAGAAAAAAATTTCTAACATACAACAAATTTGACAACCAAAAAAAAAGGGGGGATATGTCCTTTGCCAAACACGAAAATCCTATTTCGAGTGTGGGGGGGGGGGGGGGGGGGTCAATTAAAAATTTCCAACATACAACAGATTTGACAAGCAAAACAAAGGGGGGATATGTCCTTTGCCCAAACACGAAAATCCTATTTCGGGGTTGGGGGGTGGGTCGAATTTCATTCAGTACCATTTTTCTACGGAAGGTGTTTATGACACATGAATATATAATAGTTTACAATAAACTTTTATTAGAAATGACTTTTACAACAAGAATATTGCTCTTTTTGCTGATTTATATCGAATCTATGTTATTTGTTTGACAAAAATTTTTCGTTTACCGTTCCGTTTGGCTTTCCGTTCCGTTTTCCGTTCCGCGTTTTAGCAACACCCCTCCTTACATGTATATAACTTGGACTCTTACATCCGAAAGCCATTTTTAACGAGATTTTGGGTGGAACATACTATGCGTGAAATAAATTGTTAATAAGTTTCAGGCAACTACGTGTTTGCATAGGGTATGAAAGTCACATTAAATCATAAACTCAACTTTATTCAGTTTGCATTATTATTTATTGATGAAAATTGTCATTATTGCAGTTTTTCACCTGAAGTACTTTCAATTCGATTTCACATTAATTTTGCGGATTGTTAGTCAGAAAACGAAATTTTCGTTGCGTAAAACCAGTTTTATTTCCTCAGATTTTCTGCATTCCATTACTGAATTTTAAACAGAAGAATTTCTGTTTCGATTTTAAAAATAATAATATTTTATAGTTTCGTGCCATTTGTTAAAATACAAAGCCTTAAATAAATAATTAAATAATTTATTTCCAATTGGGGTTTCCGCGGCGAGAATTTTTACAATGAATGCTAGAGGTTACGCGGCGCCAAAAGTATCTCGCCATGAACTTCGAATTCTAGCAAACTCATGACGCTGGAGTACATTTTCACTGTACAGATAAAGTCACATTCACAGAAGTGAGATAAGCGTATCTGAAGTACAATATCCATATGATGTATGGATCTTTACTTTCTATAAAACTGTAGGCGGTCAAAAGAGACTGAAATATTATTATCATCATTAATAGTGACTATAAAATCAATTTTCTTGGACGGGGTATTTTGTATCTAGAGTGGAATCTAAAAAAGTATCAGACAGTACTGTATAACAGGTTGCAGTGTACAAGTATTTATCCCTAATTTAAAAAAATGTTTTAAAAAATGTAAATATACATTTACAATGTTCATAAAGGACAAAGGAATTATAGTTTGTCAAAAAAGTCCCCACTAAGGGCCATTGAACAGTGAAAAATCTTTCTGGTTCCAGCACCTACTGAGACACAGGACCTCGGTTTATACGGTTTCATCGAAGGGACCGGTCTCCACTTCCCATAGTGGGATTCAAACCCGCTATATAAGGATCATTTCTTTACTTCATGACTCTAGAGCAGATGCTCAAACGACTGCGCCACGCGGGCAAGGTTTAGAAGATGATTGATTGTGAAAATCAAACAATAGGCCCTAACTAAAGTAAATAAACAGTTTTGAATTGGGATCTGAAAGCGGTACATAATTTTGAGTTTGAGAGGTTTACTATTATTTGATTGATAAACTTATATTATATTATTTATCAAACGGACTACGACGATCTTACTATGGTGCTTATATTATAACTGCGGCACCATGGAATTTAACTGTGGTGGGGTCGCCAAGTTTAATGGCAAATGAAGAACCCTTACCTAAAATATTTCTTGACTTTGTTTATTACATAAATAAATCTTTAATTTTCACCTAAATTTCTACCTTTGATAAAACCAGATTGTACTTATGTATCTGAAATAAGGGGTTCTAGGATAGTACTAGTCTTCATTCTATTCTATAACTTAGGTCGCCCGTACTTTATATTTTGTCTTGGTTGTTATCCTTTGTGATACAAGAAAAAATTTCAATTCTTTGAAAAAATGAAAAGGAGAAAAAGGAGATAAAGCGCAATCACTTACTTGTTAATGTTGCTTCATTCTCCACAGTATTAATGTGGATGTAAGTCTGCAAGATAATCTGTGGTGCTGATTCGAATATCGCGTCAATCAAAGAATACAATGCCGATAATTTCACCAATGATCTGCGCAGTCCACCCAAGAGCACTCCAATCTCTCCCGTACCAAGAGCTAAGATAGTTGCAAGTCTGGAGCAAAAAAAAGACAATATTACATAAAACAATTAACTAAACCTTGATCAAATTAGAAAAATCATGTTTTTGTGATTTAAAATTTTTGTGATTTAAAACAATTTTTAAAGCATACAACTACGAGGGCCATTCAAAAATTACGCGGACTCTGCTATTATTTACTCTCACAGACGCCATAAAGTTATGAAATTTCACAGAATTTTTTTTCTTTCAGATTCCAATAAATTTTGGGCAAAATTTATGTATTTAAAAAAAATTCTCATAAAATTATCGCTGTGTTGATGTTGCTGATGTCCCAAAATTCAACTACATGTATTTATTTTCTTTCAAGGAAGCTCTAAACACTAGCAGAAACTCTAATTTGGACTCATAGAAAAATATGTCATAAAGATATGGCATAATGAGACTTTTTACGTGCCTTATTTGCGCAGGAAATGTGTTCACAGACAATGGACTATTTAGAAGCATAAATCACTGTTGTTTACTTACATTGGGAAAATCCATTAAATTTCTTACTCTTGGTCTTATAAAATGCTAAAAATATTTAACTCCATTATGGATCACTATGGACTAATCACTACAACTGCATAAAACTAGCCAATAAATATAGCTCTTTCATGTGCAGAGTTTAGAGCGGCCTTAAATTCGCGATATTTTTCGACATTCAACGTATGAGTATAAATACAACGCAAATAATTTTTGGTGATTCCAACTTTAATCTTGGCTTTTCCAAATTTAATCTTGGCTTTATATTCCAATTTGTATCTTGGTTTTCTCCAGCTTTTTTGTATTATTAATATATTATCTGATATACATTGCTTCTTAATGTGTGTTACCGTTTCATACATGGAGTTTAAATGGAAAGATTACAATTTTATCTCGAAATTATTATATGGAACAAGGAATAATTTATTGTGCATGGCCGTAGGAACCGGAGGGTGTGCTTGGGGCGTATCACCCCCCCCCCTCACACACTCACCCTTCAACATAATAATGCAAAAAATTGTAAATTTATAGTATTGGAAGTTAGTTGTTGGTTGTAGATAAAGCCTCAAACTGAAACACTGTCTTCTTTAATGATACAGAATTAATACATTTAGTACTTATGGATTTCAATTACTGAGTAATATGTAAAACAGTGTTTGATATATATATATATATATATATATATATATATATATATATATATATATATATATATATATATATATATATATATATATATATATATATATATATATATATATATATATATATATATATATATATATATATATATATATATATATATATATATATAAATTTTATGTCAACATAAACATTTTGCATGTCGACATAAATAAGTTGCATGTTAACATATATAAGTTGCATTTTAACATATTTACCTTGCACGTTAACATAAATAAGTAGCATCTAGCATGTTGGATGTCACATGTGGGAAATATTTGAGATTTTTGAAGGTATTTTATAATTTTTATTTTATTGCAATTTTCTTGCATGTCAACATATTTATGTTGCATGTTGACATAACTATCTTGCATGTCAACATATTTATCTTGCATGTCGACATATTTGATAGAAAAATAACTTGCACACAAGGGGCAGAAATATGCCACCATATAAAAGACCAATTTCCTTTTTATAACATTTCGCAAAACCTAACATATTTAAATATTAAAATATCTCATGTCCTGAAGTAACCTCATCATACAAGTAATCCAACATTTATTTATCATACCGATTATTTGTGAAAATATTGATCAAGCTTTACATTTTTTTTCAAAGTGGTTTAATATGGTCGATATAAAAGCACTTTCAAAAAAAAAAGTTTTTTTCAAAGTGCGTTTAGCTTGGTCCCAAATTTAACACACTTCGATTTTTTTTTTCAAAGTGCGTTGTAACAATGCATTGAATATTGTTTTCTAGTGAATTAAATAGTGATAATTTACTAAAAAGAACGTTATGTGAATACACGAATAGAATAAATGACTAAGTAATAAAAAAATTAAATAAACTATTTTTTATTTCATTTATTTCTTATATTGATAAAATATATCAAAATATGGACCGAATTAACACAAATAAATAAATAAAAAAAAAAGAAAAATAATAAAATTAATACATAATAGATAAATTAAATAGATATAAGGACAGAGAAACAAATGAACCCATGGTTAAATTATAAAATAAATAGATAAAAATCTATCTTTTATCTTAATCTATTCATGTATTTCCCCCGATTGTAAATTGATATTGGTAAGGTGTAAAATTATTAATATTTGAGTTAATTAAAAGTTAGAGGGATCCAAAAAGGGGTCAGGGCACTATGCTTTAGTGGAAACATTCTTTAAAAAGATCAAATTTGGTTTTAAATGGCACTGCTTCATAATTAGGAACTATAATGTAAAATCTTAAATATTGATGACAGAAGGTAGATACCGTTAGCGGGTTTAGACAATCATTGAGTGAGATTCCCATTTCTATTTTCACTGTCAAGATTCCTAAATATAGATATGTGTCTCTATATATGGCTGATTTATGCTTATAGGAAGCTTCATATAAGAATTCTTAACAACTTTCAAGCCTTTCTGCAGTATATACCTTAGCAAATAAACAGTGATGTCTTTGTACAATAATTGATACAACTTTGTTAATGTGTTTGTATGGTGGCATATTTCTGCCCCTTGTGTGCAAGTTATTTTTCTATCAAATATGTCGGCATGCAAGATAGATATGTTAACATGCAACATAGCTATGTCAACATGCAACATAAATATGTTGACATGCAAGAAAATTGCAATAAAATAAAAATTATAAAAATCTTCAAAAATCTCAAATATTGCCCACATGTGACACCCAACATGCTAAATGCAACTTATTCATGTTGACATGCAACTTATTCATGCTGACATGCAACTTAGTTATGTTGACATGCAAGATAAATATGTTGACATGCAACTTATTTATGTTGACATGCAGCTTAATTATGTCGACATGCAACTTAGTTATGTTGACATGCGAGATAAATATGTTGACATGCAACTTATAAGTTGCATGTCGGCATAACTAAGTTGCATGTTTACATAAATAAGTTGCATGTCAACATATTCATCTTGCATGTCAACATAACTAAGTTGCATGTCAACATAACTAAGTTGCGTGTCAACATAACTAAATTGCATGTCAACATAAATAAGTTGCATGTCAACATAAATAAGTTGCATGTCAACATATTTATCTTGCATGTCTACATAACTAAGTTGCATGTCAGCATAAATAAGTTGCATGTCAACATAAATAAGTTGCATGTCAACATATTTATCTTGCACGTTAGCATAAATAAGTAGCATCTAGCATGTTGGACGTCACATGTGGGCAATATATGAGATTTTTGAAGATTTCTTATAATATTTATTTGATTGCAATTTTCTTGCATGTCAACATATTTATGTTGCATGTTGACATAGCTATCTTGCATGTCAACATATTTATCTTGCATGTCGACATATTTGATAAAAAAAATAACTTGCATACAAGGGGCAGAAATATGCCACCATATGTTTGTACAATAATTGATACAATTTTGTTAATTGACTGTGGTTTCTTTTCATAGCAACAATGGTCTAAAAATAGATTATTCGAATTAGCGAGAAAGTTTTGATTATTACACGTGTTCAGTCAAGATGGATAGAAAAAAATACAGACAGAACAAAATTAACACAAATAATGATGATTTTTAAAGCCATTAAGCACTTGCATTTGTAATGAATATGTCGTTGTCAAAACAATCTTATGACATGCGTTCTGTCTGCCTCTCCTGTAAATAGAACCAGTGCAGAAATGAAGTAAAATACTTACACAACCACAGGAAGAGCTGCAGCAGAGAGAAGACTCAACAAAAAAAGGAGGAAGAAAGTACAGAAGCCATCACGTTCTTTAAACAAGTCTGTGAAGACGAACACGGTTGCTAAAGCAATTGGAACTAACGGAACAAGGTTGAATAACAAAGTCAAATAGAAATCCAGTTTCCGTCCTTGAACTAAGTAGAAATTAGCCATCGTCCAATCACTTAATAAATCCAATAAATAAAAAAGAATTGCACAAAATTTCAATACAAAAAAAAATTTTTTCTCTTCATTTATAGAATATTTTCGACAGGAGCACGCAATCAAATAAGTAATAATCGTCAGTAATAAAGCGCCGACGAGATTGAATTGAAAAGGCCAGTCTGATACAAAGTTTCCATCTGTAAAAAATAATGAATTTTGCTTTTAGATTCAAAGCAACTTTTAAACATATTTTAGTTGTAATTATAATCAATTAAGTCAAATTTATACATATATATATACCAGATTCAACTCTTATTTAAGGCCAGTAATGGAGGCCTAGCTAAACATTAACACCTCTGCATTTTTTTGTCGTAAAGCAGTCTACGCGTGACGTCATAATATATTGGTATTTACTCGTAGTGAACACATAGTGAACATCATCAGTAGAGCAAGGCATGAAATTAGTTTATATTTGATTCTACTGAAGATCACTTCATTTTCGGTACGCCTTATTTTCGCGAAATAGTCTTTAACTCTTTATTAACGAGGTATAATATTTACGAATTGCTATTATTTCTCTATATAATCTTAATGAATACTTCTTTCTCGCGAACATTTTTCGCAAGCACCCAGTATTGTGATATTACACAAAAATAAATTTCCAGCGAATTAAACGTGATTTACAGTATCAACAACTTGGAAAAAAGCAAACAAGATATTGTTTGTTTTCAATAAACCAATAGAATTATGGGTTTTGTTGTTGTTGTTTGTATGGTATTTAACCATGACGTTCCAGTTATCTTAAAAAAACATATTTATTATATTGATATGTTATAACCCGACCCGAGTAATTATGTAATTTATCTTGTTATACAGTGGCTGCAATTTAAATTCACTTGATAACAAATAAGAAAGACACATTGCTGTTCACATTAGTATCTGAATTAATGACTGAATAAAGATGGATCGAGTATGTGAAATATTATATTATTGAAATACCGCCGCTGTTTCAGAAAATTGAACACTCGGGTGGCTTGTTGATTGGAATTTAATGATTGATAGACTACCGTAGTCTATATAAAAATTAAGAAGATAATATTTTGGGGATGCAAATACATGTATTAAAAAAATAAAATAGTAGAACTTAGACAGCATTGCTGCAGATAAATACAACAAAAGTAATGTAACTGTATCTAAATACAATTCTTGGAGTTTTGTACCATTAAACATAGTTACTCTTTAATTTAAGCAAATTTTTACTCTCCTAAAATATTTGCTGACTGACGTTTTTCACACTTATTGTTAGCTGAATTGACGACTTTTTTTTCCGTTATTTCCTGATCATGACAAGGAGCACACGACAGATGTGACTGCTTAGCAGGGGATGCTTACTCTTCCATGGCACCTGATCCCACCTCTGTTTCTCTGCTCTTATTTTGTAATGTTTTATGAACTTTGACATTGAATGCTGTTCGATATCTCCATATCCTTCATGTAGATGTTGTAAATAAAAAAGAAATCCTTAAAATATATTTCCTCTATTTTAGAAAAGAGAAATAACAGTCACTCTGGAAGCCTTCATCCTGAAGATGTAACTTTTTTGCTTTTTGTTTTAGCAAAAAATGTAAATTTGTATTTTAAAGAAACATGATATTCGGAAGTCGTATAGATAGTTTTACGTAAATATAATACAACCATGGACTTTAGTGTAGGTGGATATGTGGATTTAAGGACTCATGGCAATTGATGACACAGAAAGTTACCGAACCTGCGAGGTGGCTATCATTTTCTGTGTCAGAGGTCAATATCAACTGTCATGAGTCCTTATAACGTACCACATATTGACCGTTCACTGAAGTCCATAATAGGTATATTATCTAATAATTCAAATTGAATGCACTGGCACAGTCCTAACTGAACGAACTTGGCTGTCATTACCTCACAATGGATAAATTCATGCTTCTTTTATTATGACGTCACGTCCTACGTAATTTTAACGCAACCGAACGGCGTGTTGTGTGATATTATTTTCCGCGGACGCGCTTTCGCTTCAATATCACAAAAGGAGGAATATCACATGACGTACTTTCAGACAAGAAAACTACGGGAAAAAAATCTTTTTATATTATAAACGACAATAATACATACGGAGATCAGATAAGAGGTTGTTTGTAAAGATGAGATAAAATATTTTTTAGTCCTTTATCTGAATTGATGACCAATGTTCATTATAATTACAGTATGTATCATTGAATTTTCATGTATCAAGTAGATATATTTATGATTTAATATTCAAAATGATGTATCTTCTTTCATAATATTTAAAATATTTTGATATTATTTCAAATTACACCACTGCCGATTTTCAAAACTGGAAGAAGAATCATCATTAAACTTTAAAGACGTTTAAATGAAGTTAGTAAGGAAATAGATAAAATATACCACTCACCCGAGCTGTTGTTTGAACTACTGTTATTCATTTTTCTTTTTATTTCTGTAAATGACGAGGAAAAAATATTTCAATGAAACTAAATCAATTGGATCGATTTCTCAAAAGATTTGAACTAATCTTATTTCAGGGTGCACAGTGATCAAGCCAATAGGAATTGCATTATCACTAGCTGAAATCAACATATCTATTTTAATTATTTGTTGAGAGATAATAGCCATTTAATTTAATATGTATAGCACTTTGGCATCGTATAGATATATCGCTTTACAAATAAGTTTAACTTACATAATTCATCTTATCTAATAACAATGAATCCTTTACAGATTGATTTATCTATACTTATAAATTTATAAACTTTGCAAATAAACTCCGAAACGGGTGCACAAGAGTTCTTACTTACCCCTCTAATACTACACTACATACAAGATGATGTCCGTAAACTATATTTAGATTTCACGTATACAAATTAGGCTCCGCTTCCTTTTTGTAACTGTATTGCGTCATTAATTCACATAAAATGTTCATTGACAAAACCGAGAAAAGTTTATTTGGTTTTCATAACATCCGGGTACAGATTAAAATAATAAATTTTCTGTAAAACTATAGATTAAATAAAACATTCAGATTCAGACTTAAACAATAAATATCTAAAAATGTAATGCTTTTATTGTGGAGGAAAAGTCAAATCTATCTAAAACAAGAGGCCCATACACCACCTGAGCACTCTGGCTAGGAAAAAGTAAATGTGGGTTATTATTGAAAAGTTTATATCCAAAAGTATTCCCATGACCAATCATGCCTTTGCTATTCTTGAGAAGATAATTTTTAAAAAATTTTCCTATATATGTCTACGTAAAATTTTGATCGACCATTGTAGTTCTACCCTACCCCCGGGGGTCATGATTTGAAGAATCTTGAATCTACACAACCTGAGGATGTTTCCCCATAAGTTTCCTTTTCCCTGGCACATAGGTTCTTGAGAAGATTTTTAAAGCATGCCACCAAATTTTCATTAATTCCCAATCATCTCCCCTTGGAAGAGGGCATGGCCCTTCATTTGAACAAACTTTAATCCCCTTCACCCAAGGATGCTTTGTTGCGAGATTGGCTGAAACTGTCCCAGCGGTTCTGGAGAAGAAGTCGAAAATGTGAAAAGTTTACAGACAGACGAACAGCTAGACGGACAAACAGACGGACGCCGGACAAAACGTGATCAGAAAAGCTCACTTGAACCTTCGGCTCAGGTGAGCTAAAAAGAATTATTTTGAAACTTCATTTTTTGCAAAAACGGACCTGGCTGCACTTTTGTCTCTGTCGTATTAGAAACTAAAGTATACTTGTTCTTCCTTCGTAGTTTCGAATACATATTCAGATGTACCATATCGAAATAATGATTTGAAGAGGAGGAAAACGTCAAAAATAGGGAAATTCCGGAATATAAGACCGGTGTTGAAAGTTATATAAACAAAGAGACAGGTGAGTTGAGGGGACTTGATACCGATTTCACACAAAGTGAAACATTAACAAAAAAACATGCTAAAAAAAAATTTAACCAATTTGACAGGGCTGCCTTGTTATACATGACGTACCCAATTTTTGGGCAGTTTAGAATAAAACCATAAATTCCGCTATCAAAGTGGTATATCAATATTATAGTGAAACTCCGCTATTTTTCAGCAGTAATTGTCACCGATTTCATTAGATTTCATGATTGCTTTTTCATTTTTGAAAAATGCAGAAATTGAATAATAATTATTCTCGAAATGAAATGCAAAAAGTGTATATTAATAATAATAATACATCATTGTGTCCGTAATGGTCTAGTAGATCTGCTGATAAACTTTCAACAAATATTGTTACAAGAGAATGAATTCGAATCCGATAATAGTCATTTTTTATTTCTTTTTTCATAATATATATGTAATGGCGGTGCAATGATTTATTAATTTAGAGAGAGAGAGAGAGAATGTCAAAAACGAGTTATAACTACACGTATATATTTAAATTGCATTTTGAAATGTTTACTATATAAGTAACTTAACTAATGATACACTACTCTATTTAGTTTTGTCTCGGAAAATAAAGTATTTTTTTTTAATTCCATACAATTTTATTTTATGCAAATCTGATTCAAATTCCGAAGTATTAAGAATGATATTAAAATTTTCTGAAAACAAAATTTTCATTTTCTCTAAATTTGTGAAAGTGCAAGTATATGTCAATCAAACCAATCCAAATAATTGCAGTTTCAATAACTTTTCGATGAAATAAGATTTTTTATATATATAATGAGACATCGTGATGTTAAACATTTCAACCTTTTATATTAAACACGGTGTAATTAATTTACATTGTCTCTATATCTAATAAATTGCCCCGGTATGACCAAAAAAGAGGTTTAGAATGTGTTTTGATGGTCTTTTTAACATAGGTAATAATTTTCTAATTATAATTTAATAAGGACAATTATTTTTCACTGCCAAACAATACCTGCGACAAATAGGAACATCAAGACGTCATGTCAACAAGTGCATTGGAATCTGAGACTGAATTTAACTAGCAACAAAAATAGATATAATTAAAGTTAAGGTCTGGTGTAGTTCAGACAAGTACTCATATACAGTTTCTAATTCTTTTTAATATTGTTAGGAATTGCTACTACATGTATGTGTGATGTCTAAATCAAGTCCCAATCTATTCATATAACCTTAATATTTCTGCAAAGGGGTTTTGTGGGGGTTTTTTTATTTCAGAAAAAGCACCCTTACTTTTCATAACCGTGCACGGATACTGCTCACATAAAATATCCAGGATAAAAGAGGATTTTTCTTGTTAAATATGTTTACATGTATTTTCAAAACATAAAAGAGATCACTCCTGCACACCAAACCCTAGTATTATTTTCACGCTACAGCTAAAAATTTTCTTGCAACATAATTTTACCAATCACCAAACATGCCAAATAAAAAAAATTTTCTCACTTGAAAATTTACAAATATTTTTTTTTCTTTTTAAAATTTTCACCGATTCATAATAAAAATTTTAGCACTCTTTAAAAAGCTTACCTGTTACAATCCTTCTGATTGTCGTGTGCGCACCCAGGCAGGAGAAAATTTAAGGTTTTATATACATTTCATAGCAAAATCTAGAACAAAGTAGAATATGATTCTATATATTGAATTGTGTGCAGTACCGTAACAAGGAATGTGTGTATAATATTATCAACAATTTATTTATTCTTGCTATTCCGCACTTTAAATGCCTATTGGAATGAAATACAACTCCAGTTTTCAACAATACAAACATACATATACTACAGCATTAACTTCCTAGTCACGTTTTTCAGAGGGTATTATCATTTAATTTTCCAAGGTTATTAAATACCATATATTGAAAGATTTCAAGCAGAGACGTAAGACAGGTAAACAGAAAGCTAGGTGCTTACATGAAATATAGATTTGTTACAAATGGTTATGTTTAGCGAGGCGGAGTCTAATTATATCTACCTAAACGATTTTCATAATTTTTCCTTAATTAGTTTCACTGTTACTTTTTTCGTTTTAAGATTAAAAAATTCAATGTTTACCACCCCGATTTCTTACGGGGTGTTCTAAACTTTGAAAAATTTTACTATTGTACCCTATCGGAAAACCGACAAATTATCATATTGTGTTCAAGATGTTTTGTATTTATGCCCTAGATATTTCTTTTTCAGTCAAGTAGGTAAATGTTATTGTAAAAAAAGTCATCAAATTATGGAATTTCAAAAAACGTTTATCATCTAGGTTGGTCTAGGTCTTGCTAGACAATCAAAGTGGGTTCAATACAAAGAAACTCCCAAGATAGCTATACATGTATGTACAAGTTACACTAACCGATTTAATGCACCGTTGCTTTATTCTTCTGTTTTAAAAAAGATGTTGCATAGGATATTCGATAACTGCTACAAATAAGAACATTATGACGTCCTTCCAACAAGGGCATTGTAATCTGTGTTAATAGCAAAAAACATAAATGCAATGTTAAGGTTTGGTGACGTTCAATTCATACATGTACTCATATACAGATTATAATCATTTTCTTATATTGTCAGGAATTGCTGTGAGATGTGTGTGATGTCAAAGTAAGCATTTCTCGTATAAATAACATGTAAGTCTCAACATATGTATATAGCATCCAAATTTTTGCATATCGGTCTTTGATGTTTCAATGACAGAAAAAAGCACCCTTGCTTGTCATAACGGTTCATGGATTACTCACATTTTTTGTAAAATTCATTTATTTTCAAAACATAAACAAAAGAGTCTCAAGATCACTTTTGCACACCGAATCCCGATGCCTATTCAGCAGAGCGAATGTTCGCGAGCACTCTCCATAGTTCGTGATACCTCGTAATTTTGGCGAGCGTTCGCGAACATTCGCTCAGTTGAACAGGCCTCTAGTATTATTTTCCTGCTGCACCATAAATTTTTCTTGCAACATAATTATGATTATAAAAATTTAGGTTATGCATCCTACAATTCCTTGTTCATACATATAATTGTTATTTGGTCTCAAGTAAAAAAAATTCTTCTCACTTGGAAATATCTAATTATTCTTTTCATTTTTTCATGCCCCGTGGGGATCCGGGTTAGAATAGATCCTCAGTATCCCTTGCTTGTCGTAAAAGGTGGTCCTTCGGATGAGACCGTATAAACCGAGGCTCCGTGTCACAGCAGGTGTGGCACGATAAAGATCCTTCCCTGCTCAAAGGCCGTAAGTGCCGAGCATAGGCCTAAATCTTCACCCCTTCACCGGCAATGGTGACGTCTCCATATCAGTAAAATATTCTGGAGAGGGACGTTAAACAGTATTCAATCAATCAATCAGTTTTTCATCGATTCATAATAAAATGTCTTTTAAAATCTTACCTGTTACAATCCTTATGATTGTCGTGTGCGCACCCAGGCAGGCGATAATTTAAGGTTTTATATACATTTTATAGCAAAATCACGAACAAAGGTAAATATGATTCCATATATGGAATTGTATGCAAGGAATCCTCGATTAATATTACAACATAGTTTTGCTATTTGCAAGTTAAATAAATATAGATATGGATACTAAATCCTGCATTCAACAATACAGACATACATGTATATACTACAGCATTAACTTCCTTAACACGTTTTTCAGGTGTATTATTATTTCATTTTCCAAGGTTATTAAATACCATATAAAAAGATTTCAAGCTGAGACGAAAGAGAGGTCGAGCAGACTTCTAGGTGCTTACATGTTTTGAATGGCAGAATTTTCTGAAATCTCGCACGCAAATGGTAATTTGACAATGTGCAAATTTGTAGTATATCTTCAATAAAGTTTTTTATTTGTATTTTGCACAAACATATATATTAAGATTTTGGTTGACACCAGACCTTTTCATGTAATAGTATCTAGTTGCTTAATAGCGTTTATCATTTCCGTGAGAAAAAGTGAAAAATATCCCTGAATGCAGATATTGTCATAAACTAAAACAATTGCTGATTGGACAATCAATGTCGGTCCAGTCGAATCAAAACATGAGAAAAAATCCAACATTTTTGGCTCACTTTAGCCAAACGCTAAGGTGAGCTTTTCTGATCCAAATTTGTCCGTTGTGTGTCGTCGTAGTTGTTGTTGGCCTCGTTGTCATTGTTGGTGTTAACGTCGTAAACTTTTCAAATTTTTATATCTTTCTCCAGAACTCCTTTGCTAATTTCAACCAAACTTAAAGCTGAGTACTCTTGGGTAAAGGGAATTCAAGTTTGTTCAAATCCCGGGCCACTCCCTTTTTTAGGGGGATAATAATTACAAATAAGTGAAAATTTAATGGCAATTTTTTTTTTAAAATTATATTCATCTCAAGAACCATTGAGTCAGGAAGATTAACTTATGTGAAAACATTCTCAGGTAGTGTTGTTCAAACCATGACCCTCAGGGTAAGGCGGCGCTACAATTGACGATCAAAGTTTTTACATAGAATAAGAAAAATCTCTAAAAAGCTTCTTTTCAGGAAAAGCTTAGCCATGATTAGTACTATTTATATGGAAACATCCTCAGGTAGTGAAAATTCAAATTTGTTGAAAACAAACAACAGAAGTAAAGTTCAGTCACAACTGAGGATCAAAGTTTTACACAAAAATATATTGGAAAACTTAAAAAATAATTCTAAAGAATAGCAAAGCCATGATGAATCATATTTATCTGGAAACATCCTCAGATAGTGTAGATTCAAGTTTGTTCAAACCATGACTCCGGGGGTTAGGTGGGGCAACAACTGGGGATCAAAGTATTCCATATAAATATGTAGAAAAAAAAATCTTCTCAAGTACAGCAAAACCATGATTAGTCATTTTGATATGGATGCATCTTCAGTGTATATTCAAGTTTGTTAAAATAATTACTCTCATGGCTAGGATGTATGTGGCCACAATATGGGATTGAAAGTTTTACATACATGTAGGAAAATATCTTCTCCAGAAGGGAAAAACATTTTTAGTATTTTCAATATGGAAGCATTCTCAGGTAGTGTTGATTCAGTTTTGTTCAAATGATGGCCTAGGGGCTAAGGTGGGGCTACAATGGGGGATCGAAAGCTTTGCTTAGGAACATACATGTACAGAAAAAAATCTTCTCAATAAAAGAAAAGCTATGTTTAGTTATACTGATATGAGAGCATCCTCAGGTAGTGTAGATTTAAATTTCTTCAAATGATGACCCATAGGGTAAGGAGGGACCACATTGGGGGATATTTTTTTTTCAAAGGAATATATAAGATTTTTCTTTAAATATTTATTCAAGAACAACAAAGACATAAGAATGTTGTATTGCCATGGAAGCACAATCTGGTAGTTTTCTGCATCATCTGTAAGTCACCCTCACCCCTGCAAACTTTTGAAAACTGGACTTATATGTGCTTATTCAGTAAGTCCATAGATATTTGGCTTCACTGAAAAGCATATGGATATCACACATCGTGCTCGGTCAATATGCTTTTCTGTGAAGTCAATATACATGTATCAATGGATAGACCTCATCAAAGAGCTATATTTATATAATGTTTGAAGGGAAGTTTAAATCAGTAGATTTGCTCAATTTTCTATTTCTTTTTTTTGGGGGGGGGGGGTATTAAATATATAAATTCTTATAATCATGCATGCATATGTATTACAAAGTCCATACTTTTTAAGATATCAAAGTGAAAATGAAATTGTGGAACTTTCCTGTTTCGGAATGGAGTGTGAAGATTTGAAGATAATTCTTTCTTCAAAGATATCTCAATAGAAAAACAATCTGTTGAGATATCTTTGAAGAAAGAATAATCTTGATCGATTCATCATCCATTTTGATATGAGAAAGATCCACGTTTTCACTTTTCACTTTCATTTTCACTTTCAATTTATAGAAAGTGGAATTATTCAAATGTGTTTGTCTTTTCTCCTTGATAATTCTAAAAATAATAAGTGTTTATTGTAACAGAGACCGTTACAAATTTTCCCCAAACGCTCCCCAACTCCCTTTTGTGCCTAATTCCTGTACATTTTTTTTAAATATGCTCTTTATCGGAGGATTTTCAGAATTACAAGCTACAATGATTACTATTTGTCATTTAACGCATTGCACGTAGACACACACACATGCAAGATAATCATGGTATGTTGTCTAAACCATGAACATATCTATATATCGTGAGAATCAATAATAAAATCATAAAAATATAAATGATACTGATTTTCAAATATATTGGTCATTTTGCATATTTCGCAGCGCACGTGCATGCATGCACTTCCTTTCATTTAATTTTTAAAGGGGAATAATAAAAGATTCTATTGAACCTATTCATATTTGTATGTATGTGCTGGCATGAACAATATTCCGCCCTGCTGAATGGCCCTGAGGGCCAAGTATAAGCGCCCGAGGGTGACAATCCTATTCAGATCTGATAATTAGTGATGTCTCCCTTCTAAACAGTCCATAAGATTTTTATTATCCTGAAGAATTTTAAAAGAAATAAAGTAACTAAATTATTTTTCAACAATTTATTGAATTTATTAAACTGTAACAAACATTAAAACACTTTTAGAATATCTGCTTATTTATCTAAATACTCCTTTGCTATTATTATTTTTACCATTCACGGTAGCTCAGTCGGTAGAGCGCTCGCTCCGTGATCGGGAGGTCGTGAGTTCGCATCTCGGCCGCGACTGACCTAGTCGTTAAAATTGGTAGCAACTGTTCCTTCGCCATGCACTTTGAAGTGAAAGTTGCGGGTCCTTCGGATGAGACCTTAAAAACCGAGCCCCCGTGTCAGCGGCAGGCGTTGTCACGATAAAGATCCCTCACTGCTCAATGGCCCTAAGTGCCGAGTAAAGGTCAAAATTTGAAGCCCTTCACTGGCATACGGTGACGTCTCCATATGAGTGAAAAATTCTCGAGAGGGACGTTAAACAATATCCAATAAATCAATCAAACAATCCTTTGCTATTAATGTTGAAATTGACTACACAACCAGTGATGTATGGTGCAAATCTGTCCAATGAAATAGTAGACAACAGCTTGAAGCATTCATAGATGAAGACACATATTCCTTTTCTTTTACGTTTTGGAACGAATTCTCAAAAAGAGCCGCCACTTGATCTTGAGAGAAATCTAATATTGCGTCGCAAATTGTGGTAGTGGTGCATTCAACAATTTTGATTTCTAATGTCTCGACCATTGCGGTCGAAAGAGCTTTGCTCATGTCATGCCTGTGCTTAGTACCAACCTTTCCTGTGTAGCTTTTTAGAGAAGGTTCTGATGGCCAGATACAGACATTATGCCAAGGCTTGATAAATTGTGCACATCCAAAACGGTAATATATGTTGCCCTTAAAGAATGGTTCTTGTAACTATACGTTGTTATACCTGTCTGCTTACAAATATTTGGTAACATCTTTGATAGCGTATTTTTTCCAATAGGTTGTTGGTGAGCCAGAAACCATCGCTGCTTTGAAAAAAATATGACTGGCCTTTGACACAAACTGTTGTTGTGTGGGTTTTGAAATATACTTTTTAAAGCAACTCACTGGACAACGAGGGTGCCCTGTAAAGATACCATTCAATATGTGTTTGAATTTTTAATCAATCTAAAAAAAACATCGCTTTTTATTTTTTACTGCATGAAGCTTACAGATGTAATATTCATATTTAAATTTGTACATCCTGCTCTCTGTAACATACATGTATGAGGTTAGATCCGTATCCAAGTGATGATTTTTATCCAACTCATCAATATCTTGTAATACAAGTTCTCTCTCCTAACTACATGTGTCTACTGATACTTTAAAAGTTTCTTTTCGTAATCAAATGAAGATTTTCTCTACCACCTCTACACAGATGATCCATAATATCGAACCAGACCCTTTGTAAAATGCCAACAGGTCTATCAGGGTCAAGGGCGAAGCTATCATAAATGTTTTTTTAGTCCTTTTCCTCTATGGCCCGTGTGTGCTCTGTGTTCTCTTTTTCCCCAGTCCATCACGATTTAAACTGTCTGAAACCCCTAGGAAAACATCGTTTGCTTTCTTCAATTCTGGCTCTTTTATAATGAATATTCCCAACTCACTGTGAAAACACCTCGAAAGACCAAACCTAAGCGCGCGCAGATCAGACAATATACATTTTCACTATTTTTTCTTTCTTGCATCTGCATAAAATGACAACAATACGTGTGCCAATTCCTTCCGTGAAAACGAGTCGAGGTTTTGAGACTTGTCGTTTTCCACCAAATACTGAATACTGACAGATGATGTTGGTATTGCCGCTCTTATCGTGTTGTGTGAATCTTTGTCATTTGAAATACTAGAATATCGGTTTCACTATTACGAGCAAACCGCTAACACTGTTCTGACGCCATGTCAACAGAGACCCTTTTTCAAATTATATGTTTACCGCTTGTACTAATTAATTCAAACGACCTAACATGAATTATCTCGCCTGAGCTAACTATCGCTGACAAAAGGGAGAATCCAGTTGTCACCCAGCTCTTAGGGGACGAATTATCTCGCCTGAGCTAACTATCGCTGACAAAAGGGAGAATCCAGTTGTCACCCAGCTCTTAGGGGAGACACCAAGATTTGGCTCGCTCCCTGCACCTGACCTGCTCCAAACCAATCAAATCAACTGTATATTTTTGAATTATAATAATCATTAGTAGATCTGCATGACGGTTGTCCGGTATATCTAGGGACATTGGTATTTTTCTAAAGTAATAATGGGCACACTTAGCTGAAATTTTCAGCACATGCTCTTTTATCATATTTAAATGCATCTTAATTTTTCGATAAAATATATAGCAAAAAAAATATTTTATTATGCTTGAATATGCACAGGGTATGGTCCTATGGTGAACGATAAAGTGTTTCTAATGAGAACAAACGGATATTATTTCGAAATAAGTAATAAGTATCGAATAGATAAGATAGATGGATAATATTATGGTTTAAATTATTCTATAAATATTCCACTATGTAGTCTGTCATGCTTTGTAAAATTTCAAAGCATTTGCTTTTTAGCAGTTTTTCAAGCATTCATGATGAAAGTAGTAAAAGAGCACACCAATCTAATTAAAATCAGATCCTCTATCCGCTCCTTTATTTTTCTTAACGTTGCTACATTGTAGCGCGGCAATAACAAAGATAAAGGAGAAAGAGGGTCTAATTTCATTCAATTTGCACAACACGCAAAAAATGGCGACGTTTATTGACGCACCAGAGAGCAATTAAGTTTGGTTTATTTGTAGTAATGACCCCTTAAGAGATTTCAAATGGACACAGAAGAAAATAATATATAATTATTATGTGATGTTGTTTTTTCCCCTATACAACTAGTCCACCATTTTTCCGGACATTTCCCGTAGTCAATCAAGTACTGTTGTATGTAATCAATATTTTCTCAATATCATGGTTTATGTAAATATTTGAGTTTGATGTTGCGTAAATTTTACTTAAGTATCTCGTATGACTTCCGAGCAAATGCCAAAGGCATGATGAACCCTCAAAATAAAAATTCTCTTAAAATACTACCCAGTAGTCTCTATTGAGTAAGACCACCACTCAATCTTATAACTGCAGAACATCCTTTCTCATGGATCTTATATGGATTCTATATACCTATATCTATGAATAGGATGTTGACCTAGCTGCTGTTACTACATGCATGGACATTTATGAATCGTTGCTATTGTGTAGAGGCGGCTTCATCGTTCCTTTCAAAATCTTCAATGAGATTCAGATCTGAAGATTTGTTTGCCAGTGCATCAGACAGTAGCATTTTGTCAACAGTTAGACCCTCCTTGGACGTTTCCCACTTTGGAATACATCTTAAAGGGTGACTGAAATTGTTTGAGATGAAAATGGACGGCTTTGAGCTTCAATGTGTTGCCAAATTCGTAGGAAGCTGATTTTAATATTTACAGTGTCTCAGGACTATCTTATAACCTGTAGTTGAGCTTTACGCAAAAAACCAAGCACATCCGATTTTTTCCCGCAAAGCTTCAATCTGTGATAAGTTTGCGATAAAAATGACACACAGCCAAACGAAGAGTGTCTTTAAATAGCAAGAGTCGCATTAGACCATTTCTGGCCCAGAGAATTGCTGAAAAATCAAATCAGGCCCAAAGACGATTAACTAAGAAAAGACTTAAGTCAAAATTTAAAATCAGTATAACTTTTGAAATGGTTTTGGTAATGAAAAAAAAAATAATATCAATTATTTCAATTTAAATGTCATAGAAATTTGCATTTTTAAGCAAATACGTCAGGCAAAATTCTATAAATCAAAATTCAAAAGTTTGACTAAAGTTTGTTATTAGTTGATGGTCTCCAGGCCTGTTCATTTTAAGTTGAAAATGCAATAATTATCACTTAGACTCTTTGTGACTATGTATATATTAAGCATGACGTAATTTTCCTCTAGTCAATGCATCTTCTCAAAATCCTGTAAATTTGTTTGAAAATGGCGTAAAGTTGAAGAATTTTTCATATAGAGCACAACCTCTGATCCAAAATGTACAATTACATAATGAAGGATCTATTTCTGAAGATTAAAAAGCATGTTTTAATTTTTGGATCGTGGGTTGTACTCATATTTTAATTCTTTGCTGAATGTAGTCAAATACGCATGTTTTCTGGAAAAGTCAAGAACATAGCATATTCTCATAGCCTGTTTTTCATTATTTAGATTCTCAAAAAGAAACTTTAATTAAGGAAATAAAAGCACTAAGTCTCTACTTTATTTTGATATATGAAGAGAACAGAGGGTGACAGTTCATTAATTATTCAGATAGATAATTCAAGTGTTTTTAGTAATGCTGATTAGGCAAAAGAACAGTCATCTGATATTTTGATATTTTACCATTGAACATTTTGAGATTTTTTTGTTAATTTAGAACTGGTAATGCCAGGCTCCCTATTGAAACAGAGAGATGGCATGGTATTCCTAGAGTATTAAGACTATGTATCCTATGTAATTGTAAAGAAATTTTTGTGATGAGTTTCATAATTTATTCAATTGTACTGACGAAGTATTAAAGCAAACCAGGTCATTATATCTATCTAATTATTATGCTGAGAACCCAAATGTATTAACAGATGACAAAAGCTTGTAAATTTATACAGAAGATTATCGAGAGAGTTCGCTCTCCTGGTTAAAATTCTTTTTCCCACGCAATGTGCATTGTCATAAGTATTTGTATAATTATTGTTCTCTACAATTTTACAAGTTTTACGAGAATAAAGTCATTGTCATTGTCATTGACAAGGTCATTAAGAGAGTAATAGAATTATTACAAGGTGACTTTATCCCTTCAAGTACACTTGAATCTGCAGAAGAGCTTAAGAGCTGAAGAGAAGGTCTCGAGCTTCATATCACAGAAAGAATCAGAAACTGTGACAGTTGTGTAAAATTTAAATCTCCAGAGAAGTATCCGCAGAACTTGCCAACATCAAATCATATCAACATTTAGATCTTTTATGTATTGATTATTTGTCTCATGAAAAAAGCAAAGGTGGTTATTAGAATATGTAAGTAATTACTAATCATTTTACGAGATACGCCCAAAGCTTTTTCATCTCGTAATCAAAGTGCAAAAACTACCGCTAGAATTCTATTTGAAAATTTTATTGTAGACTATGGTTTTCCTATCAGACTTTAAAGTGACCAAGGTCGAAATTTTACCAGTCATGCCATCAGGGAACTGCGAAAACTAGCTGGAGTACAACAGTCACGTATTACACCCTACCACCCTATGGGAAACGGCATGGTATAACGGTTCAACCAAACGTTGCTTGAAATGCTTGGTACGCTGAATGACAAACAGAAAGATGATTGGAAGTCGTATGTAGGTAACTTACTTCACTTGTACAATGTAACTCAACATGACAGTACGGGGTTTTCTCCATACTTTTTAATTTGCCAACATCCACGTTTTTCGATTGGTGTATATTTTTTCGATTGGTGTATATTTAGGCTTAGATACTGATTCTAATAAGACGCCTCAAAGTCGACAACTACTCTAAGAAGCTTCAAAAACGGTTAGAATAGACATACAAAGTTGCTTCTCGAGAATCTGAAAAGTGTAGTACAAGATTCAAATACAATTACGACACAAGAGTAAGGCAATCAAAAATACAGGTCGGTGACCGTATTTTAATCAAAAATGTTGGGTTGAAATGTAAGAACAAACTGGCAGATAAATGGCCCAGAGACACTTAAATTGTAATAGGTCAGCCCAACACTGACATGCCAGTTTACGAAGTTAAAAAGAGTTTTGGTCAGAGAAAGTTAAAAAACCTTGCACTGAAATATACTATTACCCATCTCATATCTCCCAAAGGTATACAATTTTTTAAGTGTTTTAGGTAGATTGAAATTAGCGTCATTGTTGACCAGCATGTTCAATGATGTGAAACACTGATACATATATACTCAAATAACACGCACTGATTTTCTGCCCTAAGGCGATTGAAACCGCGGGTGTTGATACCATTTAATAAACATTAATCGGCCGGGTACATGTAAACATAAGCAAAAGAAAAAAGAAAGAAATCACAATTCCCGGTATTTTTAACTCTTTTGATAACTTGTTTATAAATTAAAAACTACCGGTAATTTATTAATAAATTCCCCGAAGATTATTCACATTGTGTAAGTTTTGGAAGAGTGGTAGTTGTAATTTTATTTTATGGTCATTTTATAAACTGTTGGGCTTTATTTCAGGGTTGCATGGAAACCTTTTTGAGCGTCTTTCTTGTAAAACATGAAGCTTTTCAATTAAAAATCTTACATCAAACTGTATAATGATTATTTTTAAATAGTTCTAATGCAAATTTGAGTGCATATAAGTTTACATTAAATAATAAATAAGACCCACCTGTAGATATTTTTCTCATAAAGTTGTAGTTTATTTTTAGAGAAATCTTCTCTGGATTTCCTTATTTATTTAATATCTTTATTAAAAAATATTCTAACTACATTCGTGTAAATAAAGAGTCTCTGAAAATATCAATGAAGTATGATAATATCTACTTATCAAAAGATTGTAAGAAATCTTTGCTTTTTAATAGTTTAAACTCCTCTCTGCTGCAAGTAAACAAACAAACAGGGAGCCTGCAAATTCAGAATACACAAGGGGGTGGAGCTATAATTGCCTGACGTCACGGCGTCAGGCTGTATAAGGATTGATATTTCCGGGGTGCGAAGAGAATAGGTCACAGTTAGCCAGCAGAATTTTGTGCATGCTGATTTTCACTGGAATTTGTTATCCCCGTTTCAACAAAACATTTAGCAGAAAAAAATAATATATTGATGTGTTTATTTCCTTTAGTTTTTTTTTTGCATGCAGCTGTAAATTTGATGCAATTTCATATACGGACATGTCTGTTTGACCTTTTTTTTGCATTTCTGTACTATTGGATGAGTCCATTTGTCTTCGAGATAAGGGGTGTCACAATCATTTTGCGCTTAATGTCACTTGTATATCTTCGCACCCTTTTCCTGGATGCTAATTCTACTGCACTGAATGGAAATGAAAACTTCATCTTTTTATCGGAATTTCGAACTTTGGGGGGAAAACATATCGGTGATATATTGTGAAAGAAGTTAGAAGTTACATCAATTAAAGTAAATAAAACGAAACGGAAAAAATGTTTTTAAGAGGAAAACTGGCCAAGTATACATAATATTTCTTATCATATCTCGCCCGGACTCGCACCCCCCCCCCCAGTTTTCAGAGATAAAATTCTTCCTCCTACGAAACACACAAATAGACTTAGGAAAAGTGTCCCTCCTATTCCAGGATTGAGGAATACTAGTATAAGGAATCACCGTCAAGTTCGTTGGGTCATTTATGCATAACGGGCTGTTTCCAACAATCGTTCATGCTCTGGAATACCCAAAAATCTAGTACTTAGACATATTCTGCATGTTAATCATAACGATTCATTTATTTGTTGTAGTTATCATATTCTCAGCTGTCTTCCTGGTAGTATATGCAGTTAAATCTAATTCTAAATTTTAATTTTAAAATCAATATATAACCTTTTTACATAGGCACTGTTTTCCAGCAAACATTAATTCATTAGTTCATTTAATTACTACATCTTCTAAAACCATTTATAGAGTTGCGGAATGAGGAGCTGGGCTTTATGTCGCGGGTTTGAATCCACTGCAGGACGTGGAGATCGGTCCTTAGAATGAGACCGTTTAAAACCAAGTCCCGAGTCGCAGGAGGTGTTAGCACGAAAAAAAAATACACGAAACTGCTCATTGGTCCTGGGTTCGAAGTATTAGTAACACTCCACAGGCGTCCTTATACAACAAACGAAAAGCAGATCAAACACATACCAAATATACCTTTTAAATAAAATCTCACTGTTCCTTTTCCATCAGAAACGTAGCAACAGGGGGTGGGGAAGGAGGCTGTCCCCCCATTTTTTTCCCAACCTTACTTTTACTATACATGTATATATAGGAAATGTTAATTGAAAGGTTGGATCCCCCCTGTATATAACAGGAAATTTTTAAAGAGAAATGCAGTATTTAATGCTTAAAAAATGGTACAGAAAGAACTTTACACTGAAAAAAAGTTGTTCAAGACCCCCCCTTCCCCTCCCCCCCCGAAATAGGATTTTCAACTTTGGGAATATTCCCTTTTTTGCAGGTGAGTGGAAAAAAAAATTCTCTAGCTCCCCCTTTCAAAAACGAGGCTGTCCAATGCTTTCATAAGAAGCAAACAACTTAAAATTAATGCATGATGTTTTGTTCAACGTCTTCATAATTTGATTGCATTAGTCAGGGGAGCTTTTTTGAAAAGCTATTACTTGTGTTACTTAGAACTTCTCTCACACATGAGTGAACAAAGCAGTTATAGGAAGCAGTCCCAGGGACAGCTGGAACTGCTTGGTCTGCTTTTTAAAGCAGTCCCAGAGCGGTCCCAGAGCAGTCCCAGAGCGGTCCCAAAGCAGTCCAGGGAACTGCTTTCTGGGACTGCTTGGGTGTCAGATTGGGTCTGGTCGGTACTGTTGTTACAGGAATACCCCTACTCCTGAGCAGACAACCCCTAATCAGATCATTATTAATCAAAGTTTTAAGACTACCCCTAATTTGACACTCCCCAAGGTGAGTCTCACTTCTGATCATGTTGATACATTGTTTGTTGCTTCATCTTCTGATTCAGAATCATCAGATAGTACACAAGTATACCGGTATGTAATTCGACAAAGTAGGGTAAGGCCTGTTCATTTGAAAACTCCACGTACAATACAGGGTTCTTCCCATGATTCTCGGGACGCCATGTTTACGTTTGATTCCAATTCTGTATCTACAGGTAATTATACTTTGAATCGTAAAGTAACATTAAGCAATACTGGTTCCTTTGTAAATAGTCCTGCTGCCAATGTACCCCCTCGGAGATCAACTGGACAGGTAAGACCCCCAGACAATTATGACGAGTGGGTATCACATCAGATCAACCCAGTAGTCTACTTTGTGTGAGTAACTTTTGCATTGTTTAGAGGAGAATGAAACATGCAATAGTTCTCAATATGGATTTTATGACGATTCTTTTGTATATAGGAATTTGTATTTTGTTGTGTTTAATTAAATTAATCTGGTATTTACAAAATGTCAGGAGCCATCTTCCCAAACAGGGGAGAATGTCAAAGATGTAATATTTTACTTTCCATATACAATTGGCGCGCATTGCCGATTAAACACGTTCGCTGCGTTTTTTTGTGCTGTGTATCTGGTGTTAATGTTTTAAGAGATCATGTGACATTGGTTATTTTCGTATTTACACGTGTTTCAAGTTAGGTGACCTAATGTGACCTTACTACTGACCAATAACTGACCGTTTTTATCTCATTGATATGCATGTTTTAATATCTGCACTCAGTATATAAGCACTGTACCCGCCGAATTCTTGACCCCTACGATTTTTGCCTTTACGGTTGAAGACAGAATTTGCATCATATGTTCTAAGTATTCTTCAAAGTATTTACTTGGAGTTTATATAACTGGATTCCTGGTAAGCATACCGTTTACCTTTATTATAATTTTTATGTAACCCTATTTTATATGTTACTTTTATTAATTAATTCCGACAGCGAACAATCATATGATCTATGTGTTGTTAATGTCTGTTCTTAAATGTAAAGTATTTGTCTTGTGTGTCTTGTGTTGTTAGAGTGTGTTTGATTTATACTTTGTAGGTTTAAGGTTTCGTCAAAGGTCAACATGTCTAAAAACTTATTTTTACAATAACCCCAAAACTATGTGAGGTATAAAGTTAAAACTTTAACAGTTTATAAATTTTTCATTGATTAATAGATAGTAAGTATCACTTGATGTAAAAAATACTTGGAAAAAATATTAATTGAGAAAAAATCTTCATAAAAATGCATATATTTTCAAAAAATACACCTTATTAATTCTGTGCTCTTAGTGAAAACCTTCATTGCAGAAACAAAATATGTTTATTAATGAAGGGCAAGTTGGACTTGGATAGCCTCTGGAAAGTTGTTTTCCCTGTTTAATTTGTCCAAATGTTAAGACTTGAAAGTGAAAGTACATTGCAAATGGCGGATTCTACAGGGGCCTTGTATTCATACATGTCATGCCTTCAATAACAGCCTTTCAGAAACCATTCACGTCCAACTTGCCCTTCAATGATAAACATGATAAACATATATTATTTCTTCAATGATGGTTTTCACAAAAAGGATATAATTAAGCAGGTGCATTTTTCTTTAAATATGCACATTTTCTGATACAATTTTTCTAAAAAATTATCTTTTTAAAAATATTTGTCATCAAGTGATACTTTCTATCTATTAATCAATGATATATTTATAAACTGTAACTGTTTTGGCTTTATACCACATATAGTTTAGGAGCTATTGTAAAAAATATTTTTTTTAGACATGTTGATCTTTGACGAAACCTTAATGCTTTAAGAACTTACATGTAATGAATACTTTTGGTGCCAAATCCAGTGATGAAATCTTTCCTACAAAATACCCGGTGACAGATATAAGGACTATATAGGAACAGTCTAGATTTCAACATTACAATGGTTCTCTCTTCCTCCTCTATGATATATTATCCATGTTTTGTGGGTTTTTTTTTATACCAGTCGTTATAAATTACTAATGTCAAAAAGAAGATGATTATACAAAACACGTTCTGCAGAGGACATATCTATTGTTTTTAAATTTGGATACGGGACATTGTTTTTTTTATAGTTGATTATTGATTTTATTTCTACAGTTGATGAAAAGGCACATTGACAATATTGATTTGAAAATATCGTACCATTTTTTCATGTACATTTTTAATACAAACAAAAAACTTAAAACAAAAAGTACAAATGTTAAAATGATATATAGAGGGTATCTATATTGTGTGATTTGATATTGGCATTATCCAACAAGTTGAAATGGTGTATATATTCGCGAGGCTTGCCGGCGAATATACACCATTTCAACGAGTTGGATTAAGCCAATCTCAAATCACCATTTATAGATGTTTTATTTATCTCATGCGACTTTCATTTCAACAAAATTTTGAGACTTCCCCAGCGAAACTACATGAATGATTGCCAATTCAAATTGATGACGTATAACTTTGATGACGTAGCACCGTTGATGTTGACATGCCTCGAAAGAAAGTAGATCGTGTTCAAGATTTAGAATTGTTGCTATCTCCGTCTTTGAAAAATTATGTGACGAATTGTAGGAGCTCTCAATCTAACGAACTTCTGACTGAAAGTAGTAAGGACCATTGGATCGTGAAAATTAACTCTTTGCACAATGGCAGTACAAAACGTGTAAGGCAAGGCTACAGGCCTTACTTAAATATAAAAAAAGCATTGTTAAAGATGTTAAAGAAATCTCAAAACAACTTTACTGCTAGACTTTACTTTCTCATAGAACAATTTAAAGGAAAAGGAGGGTAAACATCCGTCTTAAAGTAACCTTGATAAAATAAGACTCTTCTTCGACATGTATGAGTCTTTTTCTTGCATTGAACGATATTGTTGCTCTTTATCATTCATTTTATAAGGACAAGGATTTTTATAAATAAAAGTTTCAGGAAAATAACGGCCTGTATCATCCACGCGTATGAGATAAAAGATTTTTTCTAAAGACATAAGTTCGCTTTATCCTGATACTAAGATACAATGTATGATATCATTTTATCGTTCAATGAACGCTATTATAAAGATGATTTTTGTTCCCTGTTATGAGGAAACTGATGACTTTAATCAATGCAAAACGTATTATGTGAGACATGGATGCGTGTCCCATACGGTTTGTGTTTGTTTCTAAATTTTTTTCTATTTCAAAAGTGTCAATTTGTAATTTGAAAATATTCTAATATTTGTCAATTAGATTATCCTTACATTCAAAAAGTTAAAATTAAGAGAATATGTAACCCCAAAAACGTTTGTATGATCACAAATAGTTTTTGAGGTTTCATTTTCTAGGTTTGTAATATTGGTCCTTATTAGCGCCACAAATCCATATCACCCCTGCAAGGCTGATACTGCTATTTTGACGTCAGGCATATCGCATATGCAAAAAATCTTGTATTTATTACATGTACTAAATATGTAATAAATACATATAATCGTTAGACAAACAAACTAATACCTTTTTCGGGCAGTCATATCCAGGCTGTATTTTATTCATTATTACAAATAAAAAATTACAATAAAACTATTGTGTTTATTAAAGGAAATTATTTTTTTTTTCAGAAAACAAAAGGAATTTGTTGTATATGTAATTGATTATTAATACTTGATGGCGAATTTTTGTTTTATTAGTGCAAAAATGTTAGCGAAAGAGCAGTTCCACAAAAATGGATATTAAACAGCCTTAGACCACCTTTTAAACTATCTTTGTCGTTTGTACTCCCCAGACTGAGGGTGAAAAAATTAAGACAGTAGGTAGGTGAATTTTTTTTCCTCAGAAAATTTTAACATTTACATGTACGTTGAATAAGGAGAAAATTCACGAATAAGAAGGAAAAAAAATCCTGGAAGTCGAACAAAATGGGTTTTAAAGCTGTAAGGTAAAACAAACATCTTTTTTCATTCGTATTGCATTATAGATCAAAATGATACTGTAGAAAAAATTAATTTTGGATCAATGAACAAAATTTTAATCTTTTTCTTTGCCAAAACTTAAATATAAGAGTGTGTAATGCAAGCGGCTTTCTCTGCATCCATGTGCTTATTGACATTGGTTGTTTAAAGTTCAAAGAAGGTAAAAAAGTTATTTTCATAAGTGCATGTACAGCTTACGAATTTAAGAAACATTTCAAAATTTAAAGTTTTAAAGATGTTCAAATAGTTTTGGTTAAGAATAAACACAAAAAGTAGGTAAATAGATGCAAGTTTCAAAATGTGCCAAAGGTTCATGTACCCTTGAGGTTAGAATGTCAGGAACAATAACTTCAATATTATACAAAAGTCTGTTACAAGTAAGATTTTGATACAATGAAGCGAATTGGTGTTACTAAAATCAATTCATTAGTCTAAGAGCTAGATCTTGCTGTGGCCATTTCTAAAGCTTTTAAAAAAACACCAAAGTCAACATCAAGAATGACAAATGGGTAAATCATTGTTTTATATTATGCTAAAGCATTCTCATATAACAAGTTAAATATAGTTTATTTATCAGTTCTTCCTAACCCTTACATCGATACATATATCTTTTTATATCGAAGGAATTTTTCCATTTCGATTATAAAGAAGTCGATCCTCTTGAATAGTAGGTTTAATATCGAAGTGCAATGGTTATACTGATACGAATTTCAATATTGGTATATGTCCTCCATTCGTAGGATATATTCGAGATGACATCATTACATACACATAACATCTTTGCTGTAGCGATTTTAATCAGCAAACTATATAGCACTCCCATAAAAAGATAAAAAAAAAAAAGATAAAATAGGATAAGTAAATTATATATTTTAGATATTTTAGATGAACATAACCTAGCAATAAGCACAAAATGCATTTTTTTATTTGTATTTCAAGGGAACTGGGATCTAATTTCAGTATGTAGTCCAGCTTGTACTTACTGCTCCCTCTTCAGGAAATCCTTTTAAAATTCTTAAAATTTACTTTGAAAAACTTGACTTTTCGACCATATTCAACTCTTACAAAGAAAGATACGGCTACAGTTAATGTTCTAAAAGTAATATGTTTCCTCTTCACAATTTCAAAATTATCAACTGTAAAAGAGAAAAAAAAAACACGAAAATAATTATATAAAAAGATAAACAACATGAACATAAATATTTGAAAAGTGACGTAAAATAGATGTGGATACTTAAAACCTTAAGTAACTGTTTAAATATTTGATTGATTGATTGTTTATTGTTTAACGTCCCTCTTGAGAATTTTTCACTCATATGGAGACGTCTTTAAATATTTGAAAGTTTTGTTTATCAGCAGATACGATCGATATCTGTAAGAAATTGTGATTTTAATATTTGAAATCACAATTTCTTACAGATATCGATCGTATCTGCTGATAAACAAAACTCCAAGTTTTTTAACATCTTTAGACCAGTTATATACAGATATTGTTTCTTGTCATCTGCAAAATTATTTCACTGAGGACATGAAGCTAACTTTATCCTATATTATACGATATATATGTGCCATAATTTGGAGCAGTTTTCGCTTTATAAGCCTTGAAGCAGCTTATTAAAAAGCGAAAACTGCCCATATTAACCTATATTATCTGATATACATGTACCATAATTTGGGACAGTTTACGCTATATAAACCGCGAAAAGCAAAAAATTGCCTCAAGTAATGCCATATCATCATATAACATATATCAAAAAAAGCTTCATTCCTAATAATTTATTTCAGTGTAGAAATAAGACAATGTTTCTTCCAACAATGGCTCCAAATTGGGTTTTTTGAAAATCAACATCAGGGGGACGTAACTCATTGTTTAACAAGCTTATGTTACACGATATATATATATATATATATATATATATTCATATAT
>PRKT01001024.1:55714-76697 GCA_003671525.1 Saccostrea glomerata | reverse complement strand
TATATATATATATATATATATATATATATATATATATATATATATATATATATATATATATATATATATATATATATATATATATATATATATATATATATATATATATATATATATATATATATATATATATATATATATATATTGTATAACTTTTATCCAATCAAATGACGTGTTGCAGCTTAAATTAAGTTATCTAAAAATTACATATTTAAAGATGCTTAAGTTTGAACAAATTTTTTTCTTGATAAAGTCTGCCTATTATCTATATATAAACTATTTCATAAATTATTTCTTTAAATTATAACATATATAAGGATGTTTGAGGTTTGTAATGATTTTTCTTAATTACATTTGCTTATTATCTGTCTATAAATTATTTCAAAACTTATTTCATTAAAAAAATATCTAAGGATGATTGAAGTTTGTAAAGATTTTTGGAGTTCACGCCTGCTTATAATCTGTAAGAATTCCATGGGTTCTAACAGCGTCTCGTTTAATAGCAAATCTACTTTGTCATTTATATCTAGCAGAAAAATCTTTTTGGAAAATTCTCTACCTGGGAACATTTATTCGACATCTATTTATATCGATGACGTTCTTATCAATTTACAGTATTCTTTACATTCCTTCGTTGAGTTGATATTTCCTTTTGAGCTAAGAAGAAAAGAAACATAACAAAAATAAAGCATCGATTTGAATTTCAATTATGCATGTAGATGAATACTGACAGATTTTCAAAAGAAATGATTTTTTACTATGATTATATATTTGTTTCTTATAATTTTGCTTACGACATCAATACATACCAGAATTAATACAAATGAAATACAACGAAAGGTAAAGACGTCTGCTAAAAAAATTGTATTTTAAACAAAAAACGGCTTAATTGAACTACACACATGGATCTAATAACAAAATATGTCTTATCTAAAACTTTACTTCATTTCAAATCGTTATCTACTTCTTATACAAATAAAAAAGGAAGGTTGATAAATGGTCCATTATCAGCTTAATATTCTGCTCTCAGATTAAATTTAGAGTTTTAAAATGAGACTTCTGAAGTTACTTTCAAAAAACATGGAAACTTTGGTTTATTTTCTTTCTTTTTCACTAGGTAAGACTTCATTTACCGGTTTAAATACAAAACACCGTCTCTTTCTTTCTCTTCCTAGTGGAAACGAGTATAACAGTCAGACAGCAAGACGGACGGACAAATAGACTTAATTTAACAGACCAAGTTTCAGCGGGGGACAAAAAAAAATCAAGATATCAATTTTTGTCAAAGTACAATAATATCAATCTCTTACTTCACATAAATGTTTTGTAGTGTTGTGAACTTTTCCTCTTTTATAGATTATATACGGAATATAAATAAACTATATAATGATAAGCAAAATGGTACAATTTTGGATAATGTCTTTATTTAAGGGGAATTATTTTTCAGCCAAATACAAAAGCATATTTTTTCATGATGTAGAAAAAGTAAACTTGTATTTTCTGCATTGTTTTTTTTTCAGTTTTGGCTGATTTGTCTCTTCCAGAATCTCTATAAAGCAGAACAATACGTAACTTATCTTCAGAAACTATTATTTACCCGAATTGTAGTAACATAAAGCTTGAAAAAGATGTCATAGCAATTTCCTCCATTAAGACAATAAGAAAAAAAGCCGGCTGCAGTGGTCAGAAGTCGTGTTGTGTGAGTATTGATATTTCAGACTGTATAGTCACGTTTCCTAACATAAAGTATCCAGGGACGGCTTTTGACTTGCAGAGAAAGTGCACGGGACAAGTAGAATTTTGCGCTCATGATATTAAGCGGATGTCTACGTCACAAGACTGCTCGTCAGCTAACTTTGCAAATGAAGTTGCAGAAATTCAGTATTACTGCATCAAGCGTAAGTAACTCTCATAATGCAAACATGCATTTCATTAAGTATAAATGTAACATGCGTTAGACTTTACCGTTAGTATTGAAATTTATTCATTCACGCAGGGCTTGTTGGAACACATAATTACTGAATCGTCGGTGTATGTAAAATTATTTTTAAGATTTAACGCCACCTTCTAATTGGTTTCCGTTCTAAATAATATGTATAAATTGCAGACTCTCATTTAAGATTTTGTAGTCATGGGTGGTTAATCACTTTTAAAGGTCAGACGATACATTCCTCAATATCTGTTTTGTATATCTTCATAATGTATGAAAAATATTCAAAATTTGAAGAACATTCTGATTTCTAAACCAGTTTCTAAACTTTTTTTTTAAATCCAAACACTTAAACTTTTGAATTCGGAAAATTATTTTTCTTCCCAAAAGGATTATGTAAGGAAAAACTACCCCTGGTATCTTGCAGAAATGCCTGGTAGGGTACCTCATTTTTTGTGAGTAAACATGTAATAAAGTAGCAGAACTGTGACAAAATCTTTGAAATTGATCCATTATTAAGGATCGTCTCGTCTGTCCTTAAGATTAACATTTTAATGATTGTAGGATCACAGGACAGATCAATTTTGTTATTAAACTATTATGAAATATCGTTTAAAATTCTACATGAAACATTGAATATATAAATTTGTTTCAGAAATGAGTATATTTAATCTATGCCAAACGTTGACGATATACTGTCAGTAATTTTGTCGTCGTATATCTTCAGTCATTTAATTACCACTACCCAAACAGGCATTTTGAGGACGTATGGTGTAAAGTGATTGCGTACAGAGTTTAGACTAGACTAATTGTCATAGATGTCCAACTTGGGGTTTCTGATTCACTCTCTATTTATGACAAGTCATCTTGTGCAAATGTATATACATTTCCTGGAAAATCCACCAATTTTTACTGGCTTGAGGAGGTCGCTAACTTGCCAAACCATTTTTATGTTCACTTCAAAGGGTTTGGAGTGTTTTGGTTCGCATTTAAATGTAAGTTAATAATTTAGCTAATAAGGCAAATAAATATGAATTTTGAACTCAAATTTTCATTATTTTTCTCATTATTCTTTTAAATTGTTCTAGTTGAAAACCGTAGTATTTTGATGAATTGTGGATCATTGAATACAGAATGCAATAAAAAACAAGATTTATTCTACCACTTCCAGTCTGAAGGTTTCAAAGTCGACTCAAGATTATTTTTGTTAGTGCCACGTCTATTATGTTTAAAAAGTTAATTTTCTTTCACATGACAAAAGCTGACTTTGAAAAATCAATGTAGTTGATTGCTAATGGTTCCTCTTTTATATTTCAAGCGCTTTATTACGCTTATATTGCCAGTTTGATATAATTGTATGTGCAAGCATTAACATATAAGTGGCAATGTACATTCAACAAATTGTTTTTATATTAGATACTATCTTAATTTTGATACATATGTGAAATCTGTTCATCGCAGTTCCATGGTGGATTGCTTTACTTGGAGGAATATTGGTCTCTTTTCTTACTGTTTTGTATCTCTATAAAAGACACAGAAGTAAACAGAAGGTAGTCTTAGTTGTCAGACTAATTTAAGTTATTTTGTCAAATCTTTAATTAGACTTAGCGTACTCAGAACAATATTATTTCCACAAATCTTTTCTTGCAGATAGAAGCTGACAAGGACTTGGAGCCAGAGGTCAAAGGTCTGCATCCTAGTATTTTCTCCGTGATGCCATCGGAGAAGAGTGCGCCCCCGTCCATGTCTTCATTCCAGAAGAATAATGGTCTTACTAAATATTCAGTCTCTGTTAGAGACGAATAGACCAGAAACCGGCGCTTTTAACAAAGAAACAGAGAAAAAAGAGCAAATCCAGTTATAAAGCTTTATAATTTATATGCATGGAATATGAAATACGTTATTTATCATCCATATAATTTTATAATTTTATCATACTTCATAACTGTTGCAGTAGTACGAACTTTGGACTGTATTTAATGTAGCATGATGTTTGAGGTTCGCTTATGACTTTGCACTTCCATGGCGTTCAACGAATTTGACTTTAAAATAAAACAATTTCAAACTTTTTGACCCCTTGTTTGTGTTATGGTTTTCAAATTGTTGTATATGTAAACTTGTCAACATGCAAAATACGAGGGTTGTCCGTAAAATTCGTGGACAAGTGCAAATTGTAACAAAAATGGCTTTATTGATACTTATTTATCTTGCTTAATTTAATGTGAATAACAAATTTTAAATTATACATGTATTCAATTTCAAATATATAATTACAATAATGGCTTCATTATTAAACATGGGAAGGTGACCCGAAATTCGACTTTGCCGTATTTGCTGAAAGAAAGTCGTTTTCGCGCTGACAAAGTTTTAATGATTTGCAGGTCTGGTACAGTAAGTGTAAATTATCATTTTACATATGAACTCTGAATGGTTTATGCATATTTATGATAATTGCTTAGAGCGACATAAGAAATGTATTGAGTTAAACGGTGACTGTGTTCATAAAAAGTTACTTGTATTAAGCTTAAAATAAAAAGCGGGCTTATTCAAGTCCTGATGTTCATTTGTGGAGAAACCGCCTGATGAAGGGGACGTCTAATTAGTAAGGTATTTGTGTTATCTCATTTGCAGTGTCTCAAAGTTCTGCAGACGGACCATTTGGGCAACATAAATCTTTACGGGTTACCAAAATAATTAATTACTATCATTGAAACGGGTGTTTGAAACCGAGTTTTCGAAACTACAGGTCTGGAAGCTATAATGCTCAAAAAGACTGTCAGACTAGGGACTTAGTACTAAGACTCTGAGATAACAAGCTAAGAACAACCTAGGAAAAATTATAATAATATAGAAGATCAGTTTGAATCAGTGTGTTGTTGATTATTATGATGGTCAAACAAGTACTCACTCTAAACCAAAAAAAAAAGAAAGAAAGAAAGTCACTTCATTGTTTGTATTTTATTTTGCTTTTATCTTGTGATTCTAAGGTTTATTTTACATCTTCAAATTTCCTAAAAGGTCTATGAATTGTGTTTAACAATTCTAGAATTTAAAGTATCTCGAGCGGCAACACGATTCATATGTAAAGGAACATCGATTTATCTAAATCTAGGACAGAAATTTTTTTGTTGTCTTTTTTAAACTCTCGGATTTCAAACGCTTCCTTTATCAGAAACTGTTTGATAAAGATTTATTGATTGAAATGCACTAAAGGTAAAGTTTTTTTCGACAAATCGTCAGCAAATGCAGGAATGGATATCCGGTACATCATATTAATATATTCACTTGGTGAGTAAAAATAATTAATTGAAAATAATTATAATGTATGTTTATCAATATACATGTCCGGGTTCTGTAGCGATTTCGTGTGTACTGGTATTTTTGGTTGACAGAAGCAGTTCTACTTTCCTTGCTTCCATATTTTAAAGAATTTCTTCTTTATGATTATACTTGTAGTTGATCTGATGTAATCAAACCTACTACCAGAACTATGTTAAATGAAAATGGTTTGTTTTAATCATGGGAGAATCACAAAAACAGTTGTTCTAAATTGTAACGAGCCGGCTATTGACTCCATAGCAGTTTCCTCCGTACAACTAGTTTTGTCTACAGAACGCTCGGCCACAGCTGTCTCCAGGGAAACCATGTCGGTGGTTGTGCTTCGTCGATTTCGTATCAGCATGATCTTCACTTGCATCAACATTGCAATGGAAAGATAGGAATTTGTCAACATAATTTATCAATACAGAACTCGACGTTATACGATACCGTCCGGATTGAATACTACTGTATAAAGCGTAAGGCATTATTAGGAGTTATAAAATTTTGCTTTTGAAAGAGATAAAGCATTCAAAAAAAGATTAAGCAAAGAGGAAGGGGAGACATGGCTAAAAAAGGGGGTCCTTATTATAGTTAATGATTATATGCTTATTACCACCAAACGTTAGGGGGGATTCTAAGCAAAATAAACGACAACGCAGCTTTGAAAAGGCTGAAAAAGGAGGCGGGGCCTAATTTACACGGGAAAAATTAACTGTGACGTCATAAAAATATGACTTTTATGTATTCCTCATAATATCAGAAAATGAAATTATTTGCAAATTTCTACTGTATTTTAATCAATAAGATGCTTTCTTTCTTTGTTATTACTAGAATTAACAGAAGCAGCTGTTGCAAAAAAATATATAAACAGCGTAAATTTAGAAATTGATTTCAGAATATATCGAGAAGGAATTAAGAAATGCACTTTGGTAGTAATGAAGATTGTTTGTATGCGATTGGATATGGATAGAAAGTATAATTGTAAAGCATTTAATTTAAAAGAATTTTATCGGCAAAAGTAGGTAACCCTAGAAAAGAATTCCATACCTATATTTTTAACACCTCCATTTTATTTCTAAGCGATCTACAGGCCGGCGGTTTCATATAATTTTTTAAATAAGCTGAATACACCAAATATCCTTGAACACAATAGGAAAAAGTAATTTCATTTCTGTGGTGCAACTGATTTTTAAATCACTGTATATAAATGCCTTTGATTTGTTCGTTTTTTTAAATTTATTATAGAAGACATGATATTCATTCCACAAGTTGAAAATGCCACTGTTTTACATCGATACCAAAGAGTTTATCTTCAGAGTGGGAACTTTCTTCAAAAGTTTCAACCTTCTCGGACTATGTGGTGCCAAGTTTCCCCTGCTATATATTTTGTACCCGTTATTCAGTTGATTCTCATTGATGTCCAATTCCTTGATAATGTTTCTCGAATGTCAATCGAAGACAATAATAGATGTAGTAATATTTGTGAGATTCGTCATCCGAAAACGAATAGTTACACTTGGCACGTTATAGACAAATTAACAGTACCACATCAAATCCACTTCAAAGGATCCGAAAGATTTTGGATCGGATATAGATATTGTGAGTAGTTCTTCTGATTGTATTTATTTAGTACAGTGGACCTTCAGATATCCGGACGCCAGATATCCGGATGCTTCAGAATTCTCATCGGAACGAAATTTTTAAATGTTATTTTGTCTTGTTTAACTGGTGTTTCAGCTATATCCGGATGCTTCACATATCCGGACAAATTGACTGGGAACCAAAGCGTCCGGATAAATGAGGGTCCACTGTACATGTAATACACTTTAGTAATTTTGCAGATTTATCATTTAAATTAGAAGTCTGCAATATCTGCAATAATGTAAATTATCTTTATCGTTTAGATTCAGCAAATGCAAGGATTACGTTGAATATGTTTTGTAATCAAAGCGAAGAAAACTACCGGAATGGTGAATAGAAAAAGACAAAAAGACATTCTTATATCTTTAGAATTCTAACTGTAAACCTTCTTTACAATATAAGAGCTCCTATGGAATGGAATTTTTTAAAACCCATATTTATTTAATATACTGAAAGGAAAAAGAATCGCAAGGTAGCATAATATTCGAAAACTTTTTGACCGCTTTACTGAAAATTACGAAAATTGGTCTGATGAGAAATTAAGTTACTTTGAATCAAAATCAGTGTTCAGAATTACGCAACCGTAAAATGTATGACGTCATGTAGGGAAAACGCTAAAAAGTCCAAAACACGTGCAATTTGATGACGACGAGTTTGTCAACAAATCTTGTTGCACCATTTGATGCACCTGAGGTATACACTTTGTTTTTCAATATTTAGAGATGATATGAATTTCTTGCAATCTTTGTACAGTTTATGGAAGTTCAATGGGGTCTTATTTTCGATTTGCCTAATTAATGAAAGAGACAACAACGGTTAACTAAACAGTTTCTTGTAAATTTTCCCCCATAAAACTTGTTACCTGTTGTCAGAGAGGGCCTTGAATGGTTTTCAATCAACCGTGACGACGACGTTCACGCGAAACGGAGTCATGTAACGAGCAGGTTATTCGTCCTGCCACCTCTTAAATCCCAGTCCTAATACCACAAAAACCGCCTTTTATACAGTAGACTATTATAATCATTACATTCACTCAAAAAATGAAAGAAAAAAATTCTGCAATTTGTTTATTAGAGCGTGTCAACTTACTGTTGTGTTCCTGTCACTCGCGCATGCGCGCTTCGCATGACTAATTTTTTGGCGTGGTTACCCATGCCAAATATAGCCAGGGTTTGAAAGATTCTCACTCTGATGAATTCCATGCAAAGGAGAAATAACGCTCATGACAGATGTGCAAGAGAGACATTGAAGATAATTTGAGTTTTCGATTTTCACTTTAATTTGGGGGGTACCGGCATATAAGCTTCAATAACTTAAAAATTATTAGACAAAATCAAATGAGATTTTGGTTATATCTTTCTGGAAGATTGTAAAAGTAAGATAGGATTACTGAAAAATAAATTTAATTCACCTCAAACGTTTACCCTGCGTTTCTTTTTAATTTCAGTATATTTTCATTTGCGAAACATCTCTGATCTATTTCTATGATGAGAAATAAGTACCGATATAATTATACATTTGGTTGACATGCTGACAACGCAAACGTTTTTTTTCCTTATTTACGGAATAAAAAATGGATTCTGCTTGAATGTTCAATCTATAGTTTTTTTTCTCAAAACTATTGCTTAAACATTGTGTCAAACAACAAAATGTGAAACCTATCATGTCTGAAATCACGGTATCCATGTTTTATCTTAAGTACCTTCACTTTTTTGTATGAAATTTTCATAATTTATATTATCCCCATTTTAACAATGACACATAAATTGATCAATTTTTGAGACACTGCTGTTGAAAAGGTACCAATCAGATTGAATATCAAAATGTGTTAACGAAATTTAAACCGAAGGCACAGATAATTGTCGTTTAAGTGTTTACTGAACTCTTCTGCCTTAGTTAGACACTGTCAATTTATCTTAATAAATGGATATGTTTCATTAATTAATGATTTAAACAATATTTAAACTCTTTTTCCAATATTATTCAATATTTATTACAATCAGCATTTTTTAATGTGCCACACAAGAACAATCAATTTACGGAATAGAATAAAAATAGTGCCAATCTTTGTGATATATTGAAAGAGGAATGACGTAATATTTGTATAAAACATCTCAAGTAATTCCTATTACAGTAGAGCATTGCACTCTCTATATTATGTTTTATCATTGATTTTCAAAGAGCGTTTTTGGTCAGTCAGTTTTCCTTTGTATGTGTATTAACATTTAATTTCTTTGAGGATAGATAACACATTTTGTCTTCCATACTTGTAGCTCACATATCTGTCATGAATTGCTTTTCCAATACGAGGGGACATATGTTAACTTTACTTGAAAAAGTGTCAAAAAACATCGCGAATTATAGAAAATAAATGAGTAAATTTTGGTGTTCGCATCTTTGGAGATTTTTTTATATATCCCAACATTTTGCCAAAACCTTATTATTATATTTTGAAACCTTAACGATACGTATATTGAGTTTCATAACTATACTTCCGTCAGATTGTTTAAAGTTCCTTCGTCACAGTCCTTTGCAGATTGAAGAAGCCATACATTTTTTTTCAAAGAAAAAGAAGTGAGTTAAGTTTGTTCAGAACAATTTTAATAATACTTTACATTACAGAGTTTTTTTTCCTCTTTTTTTAGGGAGGGGGGGGGTTCCTTTCATTTCTTTATCTGCACCTATATTTGTGTTGTGAAGTGACTTCCCATGTCATTTCAATTGTTCTCTCAGACATTTGGGTCAAAATCTAAGTACATGTATATTAGTAGTACTGATAAGAATTTCCGTTAAGGTATAAGTACTTAATTCTTAAAATACCGGGCTATTTCGAAGACGATGGGATTATCAGAAAAGCTCTTTCCTATAGCAATATTTATTAGCAATGCATATTTTTGTAAGTATTTAATGTACCTATGAGCTGTTTTACAGACTTTTTTCACTATTTCGATATCACAGTCTTTAAATTATCATTTACCGAATAAGACATTGAATTTTCGCTTATATTGGTTTACAAGCTACAAGAATCTATCGATAAAAATGAAAAAAAAAATATATTACATTTCGGACGTGTGCTCCGACAATCCAAGATTATTTGAGCTAATTTTTATTTCTTTAATATGAATCAGACATGTCTATTTCTAAAAAGAAACGTTTTCTTTAGATGCATACAAGTATACAATGCTTTAATGAAAAAAGAGAATTTACGGTTCATGTCACACATACATGTACTATCATGTATTGGTAAATTACCTTGAAAAATATTTCATTGATTTCTGCTAAAAACAAACTGCTTTAAATTTATTCCATTCAAAGTGGAGGCAGCAAACTTCACATTTTCTTCCTACTATCATGACCACATGGTGATGCAGAAGAGTTCCATGGGAACTTCCATATGGGGACATTCAAGTAAAGTTGGTGACGTAGTACACATAAAACTTAACAACAATGAAGTTGCAAGTGCTACAGTTAATAGCCATAACATTTGGGAGGCTACGTTTACCAGTCCTTCTGACCATGGTCCATATATGGTGTCTGCAACTTCGACAATGGGAACAGTTCAGATTTCTGATGTCCTCTTCGGTGATGTCTGGGTTTGTTCAGGACAAAGCAATATGGAGTTTGGAAATCTTGGGGTAAGACAGGCACCTTTGCGTATCCAGAATTGAATTCTAATTCATCGTACTGATTTGCTTTATAGTTTTGTTGAAAAACAGTAGGTGCATTTTAACTTTATCCTTTAAAAAAGATAACATTGAAGTCCTTATGAATGTATACGTAAATATTTTTTTCAATTGCGTCATTTATCAAAGATATTGATTTCAGCTGGTAAATGCAACGGAAGAATATGCTGATAGTGTAAATTATCAAAACATTCGTCTGTTTCGAGTTCACAAGGAATTTTCCCCAACCCCTTACACAGATGTAAAAAAGATTGATTCACCATGGCTTAAACCAACTCAGCGTAAGGTTATCAATAGTAAACTATTTTCTTTTCAGTTTATAATGTTTATATGGAAATACCTTTGGAATGCATTGTTGTTTTTATTATTTTTGTCATCAGAGAGCCTTAAATATTATTCGGCTGTTTGCTGGCTTTATGGAAAATACTTGTCACAACATTTTAACTATCCAATTGGTTTGGTGGAGGCGAATTGGGGAGGTACTAAGATTTAGGCCTGGTCATCACCAGATGCTCTATCTGCTTGTGCCGGATTCCATGGTCGTCGCAAAAGGTTGGTTTTTGTTTTGCCTGTTGTCTACCTTCATTTAAATAAGCTCCTCTGACTTCATTTCTTTAAATGGTATTGCAATCCAATGAAGAGCTCATTGATCGTCGAAGTTTTAGGATTCCACATTTTCTGTTTTCGTAACAGGAATCAAAACTCAAATAACCAATTGTACAACGCCATGATTTATCCAATTCTTAGGAATACAATCAAAGGAGCTATCTGGTACCAAGGTATAATTAAAAATAAACTATTTCATAGCACTAAGTAGGAATGTTTGGTTGAGATTGAGAGAGAGAATAAGAGAGAGGTTTAAATTAACTCTGAAACTCTGCTTAATTTAAAGGAGAATCGAATGCTGCGCATGCGTATCCGTATTCATGTCAGTTTCTGGAAATGATTGAGGACTGGAGGACCAAGTATAGCAAAGCCTCTGGAGGAACAACTAGCCCTACTTTTCCTTTCGGATTTGTACAGGTGCATATATTTTATCAATTTTTATTCGATAGCAAGAAATATACTCAAAGACTGCGATCGTTTTTTAATTTTAGCTCGTTAATATTTTTTACTTTGAACACTCATTTACTTGTGCATTGATGACGAATGTTTAATCAATGGCAATAATTAGTAGGTGTAGATGGTTTTACAGCTGATGAATCGCAAAATGAAGCTGAACTTATAACAGCTAACGGATATTTTATATTATGCACTACTTCTACTTTTCTTGAAATTCTATCACTAATAAGGAAGAAAGAAGTACGCTAATCTATCCTCCCACCATTTTACTTCCATATCTTTTCTTCAATGTTTTAAAGAATATTCAATTCTCTAAACTTAACTCTTTCGATGAGACAACTTTAAGTATGTAAAGCATTATTTGAATCTTAAAACAGCTAGCACCCAACAGAGAGGAGGGAAAGAGTCTTGGATTTCCTCAGCTTCGTTGGTCACAAACCGCTAACATCGGATATTCCTAATTCACTCCTACACAACGTATTTATGGCTGTAGCTATCGATCTACCTGACTTTCAATCACCCTACGGAAGGTACCAGTGTCACTTATATTGTAAAGAAATAGCTTTACGAAGCTGGCTGTATTTACCAAAAAGAATTCGGTGTTTTAGTGTCAATTTAACATTAGTAAATGAAGCAAATGGTGTTTAATTTAAAAGGAGGGTTGCATACCTTACAAACTACCAATTTATAGAGAGCTTACTACATTATGTATTTTAATCTAGTATTCACCCCCGCTTTAAGCATGATGTAGCTTATCGTTTGTATCTTGGGGCACTGGGTGTGGCTTATCATCAACCAGGGGTAGAATTTGAGGGACCTTTCCCAACGTCTGCCGAAGTTCATAGCACTCATCGCCATCTTACTATAGAATACGGACGAGGATTATCACCTATTGAAGTCAGATCGAACAAAGGTTTCGAGGTAGAAAGGTTCATTACTAGTATTTGCCTGGCTTGTTCTGATTAATTTTATTAGTTTTAAGGGGATGAAGGACCTTTAGCTGAAAAATATCTGTCGTTCAATTTTTATTTTATATTTCATATATCTCTAATTTAGTATGTCCCACATACCTAAAAGCAGATATTTCAATAGGTTTCTAGATTCTATTTTGAGATACTGAGTGACAAATACGAAGCCCTACAGTGTCTAAGTGAAGTTTTAATTCTCGTTGTTTCTGGGCCCATTACTCGGTCGATAATTGAATTTTTTCAGCATAGATAAAAATATGTCAGCGAAAATGTATCTTTTAAAATATTTCAGTGTATGCAAATTGTTAAAAATTCGAAAAAGCAAGATTCATTTGTCATACCGCATCTGGAGATGAAAAATTACGTTCTTTTTAAGACAACTTCAACAACAACAAAAATAAAGAATGAGTGCACTTAAGGGACAATATCCCTCTGCTCCACATTTCACGACTTTTTTTTTAAATTCCAAACATTGATTTTCAGCAACAACTATAACATTAAATTCAAATAGAAAATAGTTTGAAGCATGAAGCGTTGCTTACTTTTTCAGAAATGAATAATATGTCAAATCATGATGTGAAGAAAATTTGATATGGTCATTAGTAAGATCAATTATTTTTAATCTCACAATTAAATTAGAAATATGAGGTATATATAAAAATAATATTTACTCTCAAACCTATCTAATTCCCTCTAGAAAACATACTGAAGCGATGCTTTTTAAATCAGAATATCAAATTGATTTCTGTGCATGTGAAATAAAATGCATCCATAAACAAGAGTTATCGTTCCATTATCGCCCTTGAAATTCTTTTTTAATGAAATAAAATATTAATTAAAGGTATATAAACAATTCTGCGGCTCTTATTTCTTTACAATTAAAATACTTACACGTTTAGAGATAGATTTTTTTTCAATTTACACTGTTTAAAGGAACTGAGAATAAATGTTTTAGGTAAACTATTAGAAATAATTAATAAATATACTAGCAATAGAAATAGAAATCAACCTCTGAACGATGGGGTAGGTTTGCTTGAGTTAACTATAAAATGATCCTTATGATAGAGATTTGTAAACTCTGGTATGACAATTCACTGAATTTCATGACAAAATGTCTGCAGAAAGTTATCTTTCTTATTTGTATAGTTATCTCTTATCAGAGTATCAATGAACCTTAAGCTATGAGAGTTGGATCCCGATGTTTTGCGCAAAATAAAATTCCAAAATTCATTAAATTTATGTTTTATAGGTATTAAACAATGTCTTAAGAGCAGGTTTTGGGATATTATATTACATGAAAGTATTAAATAATGCCGAACGACACTAGCTTTTGGGACAGGGGTCTAACAGTTTTGTCTCATTTCTATTGTTATTCATATGCATACCAGTTTTCAACGACTTTGTTTACATCGAGCCGCAACTTGGCCTTTTTTCTTATTTGCACATGATATGTATTTTAACTTAAACTTATACATATCCAAAGGACAATGTTGGACAAGTTGCGGCTCATATCTAATTTTCAAAAAAATGTCCCCAAACTAGGGTCGAGATAGCTACTAAATTAACCGGTCACTGAGCAACAACGATTGATGTTATAATCACCTTTCTCACGTGACCTTCTGTTGTTCGATAAGCTAACGCTTTCATTGAAAATTTCATTGTGTTTAAGTCTCTGTTGTGACATTATCTATCGTACTTCCAACTTCAAACTATGGGAGATTTTTGCGCAAATTTTAATAGGGTTTGAAGATAATATGTCTCTTATTTATCTTTATGCTTTTCATTAGGGTGTTTCGAAAGAATTCTGGTATTGACAGTGTCATTAGTAAGTACATGTATAGGCTTATGTCGCCTCTGTATTATGGTCTGTAGAGCGAGACATCTACCCCATCCCTTAACATTAGAATCATTTAGTAATTGTGCACCGTGAAATCAACACGATCTCTCTCTCTCTCTTCCCCATTTCAATTCGCAATGCGAAAAAATCATATGTACTAATGTTTACATTCCACAACCATGCGGTTTAAATGTCTCCGCCTATATGCGGATACCTTAGATTCGAAAGTGGTCCCGTTCAAATTTCCGGAAGTTAAGGCTTTTACACGTTCTTTTCAATTACATTTTCTGTAATTATAGAAATATGTATGACAAAAACTTCTAGAAATAAATATCAAAAGCATATGCTTGCACATTAATCATAGATTAATTTAGCGATATATTTTAATGTTTAGCTTAAAATGGATAGCCGAAAAGGTTCCAGATGACGTACTTAAGTGCACTCATTCTTTGCAAAAAATCCTATCATTCAATATTTGAAAATTTACATTGAAATGCAAGTTCTTCATGATATTGATTAACTGTAAAAAAAAAAAAAATATCGATTGGTGAAGCTGAGCTCAATATTGCACAGGACATAGCTAATCAAGACATGAGCTTGAGAAAAACTTGCCATGTTTACATTTCTCGAGTACGGGAAAACCCAACTATGACGTCACACATTTGCGAAATAAGCGAAATAAGACACAACTACAAAATATTTCCATCAACAACCATGTAAAATATTTTCCCTGTTATTTAAAAAAATCCATAATTTGATAATATTTGCAAGAAAATTTGAATGTTTTTAGATATTTTATACAAGACGGTGAACTCAAACAAACAGTCATTTTTTTAAAACAAATACTGTGGTTTCAAACTGGTTTTGTACATATTTTATCAGAGATTATGACGTAATAAAACTGAGTCATGTGACCCTACATCCGTCGTCCCCTTAAATATGAAAAATCTGCAATATATATCTTTAATTCTATCTGGAAATCTTTATGCAAATGAAGTCAATCTTATCATTAATAAATATTGGCAAATAATGCTTTCATCTATCTGTTTAGGTGCGTTGCGTTAATCAAACAACCAAGATTTGCAACTCTTTTGACACCCATTGGATGAATGTAACGATGACGTCACATGACTATGCTACTGTTACCCTTGACATATCTGCTTGTGCGCACGGAAATCACGTAGTACAGGTCAGATATGCATGGCATGAAAGCCCATGCCCTTTGCATCAATGTGCTGTGTATGGAAAATCTAATAATCTACCTGGACCTCCCTTTACCTTCCATGTCAGTTCTTGAATTGTTAAGTTTAGTTTGATTTAAATATTTTAAAATTAAAAATGCTTCCATTTTATAACTGGTGTTATTTTGGTTTTTAAATCAATGCTGCCTTAAAAATGTTTGCAATTACTTTTTTCATTACATATGATGTATGTATAATCAATATTTATCTTTTTCATACTTTTTGTGATTTGATTCACTGCACACAAATGATTGCTTATTTTGCAATTTATTAAATTTTGCGAAACATGCAAATAAATTTATGCAAAAAACCGGCCACCCCTGAAAACCGGACACCAGCTACTTTTCCAAGAATGAAATTAAGAAACATAGGCAATTTCCCCTCATCATACTGGCCACTTTTTGATTGCAAGAAATATAGGCCTAACTGTCATCGGCCAGAGGGGTTACAATGACCGACCGAAAGTGTGAAAAATACCCACCAGAAGTCAGTGGCGTGAAAAACTGAAATGGTCTCATTTTTTTCTATTGTTACATGTAATTAATAATAATCATACAAGACCTATACGTTTTTGCAATATCAAAATTGAAACTTAAAACGATTTTGTTATTTGCATGTTTCTAAAACATATCTGTCTTTGAATGAATTGCACAAAAATGTAATTTCTTCCTCATGAAATGTTTTTATTTATGTTTTGATTTTATAATGTGCTTTCTTAACATATTAAACTATATTACGTAAAGAAATTTTGTGCATTAGAAACTAGATTGTTGATAAAACGTGAAGAATTGTATGTTAACATTAACAATCAAGATTAAGCGTGTTATTTAATAAATAATGTAACTTCATTGATTAGAATAAATGTAAAAAAAAATATTATTATACTTTTTCACAACTTTGTATAAAAAATAACTCCTTGTTACAGACCCCCTTATCTTACCTATTGTCTCTGCATATAAATTTGCAATGAAAGCAAGCATGGTCAATTCTCTAAAGTTTGTTCAAATGAGGGATCAATGCATACAGACCCTTTTTCAAGGGGAGATGATAAAAAAATAAAGAAGATTGGTGGCATGTTTCAAACATCTCCATCTCAGGAGCCACTGGGCCAAAATAGTTGAAAACTTCCTAGCATAGTGTAGACTCAAGTTTGTTCAAATGATGACCCGTAGGGGAAGGATGGGGCTACAATGGGTAATCAATTTTTGCAAAGGAATAAATGGGAATTAATCTTAATTTTTTTTCTCAAGAATTACTAGCCCAAGCAAGTTGAACCTAACTTGAAACCTTTTTTTATAAAGTGAAAATTCAAGATTTGTTCCAATGATGACCCCTAGGGGAAGAGAGGTACATTGTACCACATTTGGAGATAAAAGTTTTACATAAGAATGTATAGGATTAACTCTTTAAAATCTTATAAAGAACAGCAAAGCTTTGATAAGTCATATGGATAAGGAATCATTCTCAGGTAGTGTATATTTGTTCAAATGATAACCCTTGAGTGTAGGGTCGGGCTACAGTGGGGAATTAAAGAAATAACTCTTTAAAAATCTTCTAAAGAACCGCAAATTAAAGCTATGATTTGTGAAATTTATATGGAATCATCCTCACATAGTATAGATTTAGAGTTGTTCAAATTATAACCCCTTGGCGTAGGTTGGGGCCGCACAGGGGATCAACATTTCGATAGAAATATTTAGGAAAAAATCTCAAGAATAGGAAAGTCATGTATACATGTACATGTAGTCATATTGATATGGAAGCTTTCTCAAATAGTGTCGATTTAAAATTGTTCAAATCATGACCCCGGGGGAAGGATGGGACCAGAATGGTTGATCAAAGTTTCCAATACAAATATATAGAAAATACATTTGAAATAATATTCTTCCAAAGAATAGCAAAGCCATAAATAGTCATATTGATATGAAAGCATCCCCAGGTAGTAAAGATATAAGATTGTTTGAATCATGACTCTAAAAGTAGTTTTGGGCCACCATGGATTTCAAAGTTTTTACATACATGTAGGACTGTATAGAAAAAAAAGTTTTTTTCAAACAACAAAGCCATGATTAGTCATTGTATTATGGAAGCAACATCAGGTAGTTAAGATTCAGATTTGTTCAATTCATGTCCTCTTGCGAGTAAGGTGGGGCCACAATTGGGGATCATCTTCTGTTCAAGAACAGCAAAGTCACTTGTTATATTAATGATAAAACATCCTTAGATTTGTTTGTTTGTTGTTTAACGTCCCTCTTGAGAATTTTTCAGTTCTATGGAGACGCCACTACTTGTAGGTTGAATGTTGCAAACTTTTTCCTATACTCGGCGTTTATAGCCATAAAATAGGGAGGGATCTTTCTCGCGCCAGCATTTACTGCGCCATGGGACTCGGTTTATACGGTTTCATCCGGAAGACAAGTCTCCGAAACCCAAAGTGGGATTTGAACCTGCAACGTAAGGAGCAACTTCTAACTTCGCGACTCTAGAGCAGACACTCAAACCATTGCACCACGCGGGCGATCGTCCTCAGATATTTTCAAATTATTGTCCAACTGCTCTCTCCCGACCATGCTAATTTTTCAATACTGAGCTGATTTGTGCTTTTTCATAGACAATGCACTAAAGTGAGCGATGTGGCCCATGAGTCTTTTGTTTAAAGTCATACTGTTTGGATCTAAAAGGATTTACTATATCGCACCATCATTATTTTACGTGTACATGTACATGTATGTGATGTAATTGTTGTTCGTTTGGTAATAAAAAAACCCGGCTTCGGTGCAACTTAAACTGTATTACAGTTGGAATCTTGACAAAATATCTATGTGGAAATCTGAATATTTGTTAACTTCAGGTTTACATGAAGATCCATCTTAATTATTTTTTACCAAATTACTATGCGATGTCGCAATTTCAAATCATTCACAATAAAGATGAAAATAAGAACAGTTATTGATCTCATGGAAACTACAATCAATACAAAGTGGGATCAGATGACTAGGAGGAGTAAGCATCCCCTGTTGACCGGTCATACCCACACTGAGCCCTATGCATTGATTATTGACTTTGAAATTGTTGAAATATTGTTTTAAATGATTGATTTGAACATATTTTATTGTAAACACTTTACAGTTAGGGTTTAGAACTTTTTCCCAATCCCAATTGTAAAGTATATGCAATAAGATATGTTAGGTAATACATTAGTTTTTTTCTCAACAAGACATTCAAAGAATCCATTCAAAATACAACACCTATAATAAAAGCTTTAAACACAATCATAATTAACATACACAACAATTGATAAGTGAGGAATATAAAACTGAAAATGTCTGAGAGAGAGAGAGAGAGAGAGAGAGAGAGAGAGAGAGAGAGAGAGAGAGAGAAATTATATACTTGTCTTTTTAGTTAAACATCGATATAATTCCAAATATAACACTGATATTTAATCACATGTGATGATTTGCAAACATGTTTTCACCTGATCGTGCTTTCAAGGATCATGATAATAAACAACCTGTATGACACTAGTGTCGGTTCTCCGTATTATATTTCTCCATGATATATGGTCAGAAATCTTATGCACTAAATAATTCAAATGCTACTTGACTAGGGGCACATGTTTGTACTGATCAACATAATTCAATGAAGCTTAAGAGGAAGCACACATTTAATTTAACTTAGACATATTTGAATCTTGCCCTGAACCCCCTTGCTCCGGAATCAGCGTTTGTCCTAAATAGGACTAACATTTCTCGACCTCTTGATGTGAATATTCTTCCTGATCTTGAGTTGCAGCAGTACCTGTAAACAAATAATATGTCTCTTAATACTGCATTATACATGCAGAATAAAACATTATTAAACAAGACGTGGTATTGAAAAGTTTAAAAATGAATGTGTACAGCGGGGTTTGAACAAATCTATACAAACTGAGAATGCTTACACATTATTTTTCTTTTGTAAAATTTTATCCCCAATCTACCCCCAAAGGTAAAACATTTTTAGAAATTCGAAAATTTAAATTGCACTTCCTGGGGATATCTTCATATAGATAATACATATCATAGCATTGCTTTTATTTAAAATATGAGTTTTTAAGACATTTCCTAGATGTCTATTTGTAGCCCACCCCTTGCAAATTATAGTGTCTCAGTTCCCGAAAGGACGTTAACTACATCATAATTTTAAACTAGGACCAATTAAATTCTTATTTGTCAGGCCTGCACGTTTGTATTTAAACAAAACCTTGCAAATAATATTAATTCAAATTTCCTTCACTAGGAAGATTTGTGTTAATTTCTGTCCTATTTCCGCTCTATTTATTCCTATATCAGATTTGCTAATTCTACAAATCAGGATAGTTGAAAAATAAAATTGTCCGCATAATTCATTAATAATATTATTATTTAATCGTTAGCCTGTTCATACTTTTTTCATCAGATGTCCGACAAACAGACAATTAATTGGTGTGGTCTAAAAATGTATCTGGTAGGTTATATACACAAGGATGTTTGGATTGTAATTATGTTCCCCAAACGGAGTTTGGGAACATATTGTTTTTACTCTGTTTCTTATTATTAAGGTCTTCCGACTTCCTTCGGAAGACCTTATTGTTTTCCTTCTGTTTTCTATTATTAAGGTCTTCCGTCTTCACGGAAGACCTTAAAGTGATTCTACTGTTTCTTATTATTCTTTTTATTATTTTTTTGACTTTCTAATTTTGTGCACGCGATTTCTCGAAGACTACTGGATGGAATGACGTGAAATTTTCAGAAAAGATGTGTCGTAACATGAATTTTGTATATCCGAGAGAAAATTTGGAAACTCACTTCCGGTGCCAAGTTACGGACAATTTCCTGAAATTAAAGTGACATTTTGTCCGCGATTAAACTCAAAAACGGTAAAAGGTATCAACATGAAACTTTCAGGGATTATAGATCGTGATATATACCATCCAGGACGCGACTCTTTGTTCGTCGTCGGTACTTCCTGTCGTTAGGAGAAGCGAATAGAAAAAATCGCATTTTCTAACTTTTTTGTTTTTCAATATTTTTTTATTTATTTTTGGAATGCTAATAGAGACCCTTTGATTGATGCTTACTATATAAGTTGTTTGGATTTTGGTTTATCTGAACTCTAGATATTAACATTTGAAAATCTGAAGCGGGACCAAGATGGCGGCTCTCTCTGTCAACTCCGCCATTTCGCGAGTAGGGGTTTATGGAGGCAGCTGAGCGTTTGATTAAACCATTCTGACATAAGGATACATGAAATGTAAAAAACTACTTCGACTCTCACGTAGT
>PRKT01001024.1:18202-45096 GCA_003671525.1 Saccostrea glomerata | reverse complement strand
TGACTGATATATTTAATATGGTTGTAACTTTTATATTTTTTGATAAAATGTTTTGAAACTCATTATATAAAGATATATAAGTTGTGTAGATAAGATGACATGGTCAAATTTGCATGAACTCACGCGCATGCACGTGCGCTTTGCTCTGATTGGCTGAAACAGAAATCTTAATATCTTTTTTGTTTTATCATGAAATGCTTTGGAATTTATAACATAGACATGCATTAGGATGTACTACAATATGATATATAAAATTTTTCATGAAATCACGCGCATGCACGTGCGCTGCAATCTGATTGGCTGAAACTTTAATTGAGTATAACTCCCTTGGTTTTCAACCAAACAGCATGGAATTTAGAACATAGATAGACATAGAGGACTCCTACAGGATGGAATGGTCACCATTCACATGCATGCACGTGCGTGCACATACGCTTTGCTCTGATTGGCTGAAACGAAAATCTCTATATCTTTTCTGTTTTTTTTACAAAATGCTTTGAAATTTAAAACATAGACATACTTTAAGATGTCCTACAATATCATATATAATAATTGTCATGAAAATACGCGCATGCACGTGCGCTGCAATCTGATTGGCTTAAACTTTAAATGGCTATATTCCCTTGTTTTTCAACTAAACAGGATGGGATTAAGAACATAGACAGACATAATGGACACCTAAAAGAAGGTATGGTTATCATGCACGTGCGTGCACGTGCAAATAAGTAAAATAGTGTAGACCAGATAATATCGTCATTACGCTCATGCAATCACATGCGCACGCCTGCATTGCTTGGTATACTTTTGGGAAAACGTTGTTTACGTCATAAATGCATAGATTTTGCTTTCTTTAATGAAACTTACAGGGAATATGGCACGAGAAGGGAGTTGGGGAGCGTTTGGGGAACATCTGTAACGGTTCCCGTTACAATTAGCACTAGTTATTTTTTTTTCTTATTTGTTCTCCGGTACTTTTTTGTCCTCGAGTGTTCTCAGAAACTGTTCACCCAACTGAGCTAAAACCTTTTTAGGGTTAATAGGTGTGTAGTGTAGGTGTGCGGAATGAAGGTCATTTTGCGCGCATATGCCTGCACGTGCGTGCGCGGGAAATGAGTGAATTGACTGATATATTTAATATAGCTACAACTTTTACATTTTTTGATGAAATGCTTTGAAACTCATTACAAAAGGATATATTAAAAGTGTTAATAATATGACACTGTCAAATTAGCATGAACTCACGCGCATGCTCGTGCGCCTTCCTCTGATTGGCTGAAACAAAAATCTCAGTATCTCTTTTGTTTTCCGATGAAATGCTTTGAAATTTTTAACATTGTCATGAATTAGGATATCCTACAATATAATATGGAAAAAATTTCATGAAATCACGCGCATGCACGTGCGCTGCAATCTGATTGGCTGAAACTTTAAATGGCTATATCTCCTTTATTTTTTGATGAAATGCTTTGAAATTTAAAACATAGTCATGCATTAGGATATCCTGCAATATGATATACAAAAAATTTCAAGAAATCACGCGCATGCACGTGTGCTGCAATCTGATTGGCTGAAACTTGAAATGGCTATATCTCCTTTGATTATTGACGAAATGCTTTGAAATTTAAAACATACTTATGCATTAGGATATTCTACAATATGATTTAGAAAAAAATTCTTGAAATCACGTGGATGCACGTGTGCTGCAATCTGATTGGCTGAAACTTGAAATGGCTATAATTCCCTTGGTTTTCAACCAAACAGGATGGGATTTAGAACATAAATAGATATGAGGGCCTCCTACAAGAGGGTAGGGTCATCATGCACGTGCACGCACGTGCGTGCATTTGGAACGAGTGAAATTAAAAATACACTTGCATGAGTGATTTTTAATACTTTTGAACTAAATGCTTTCATATAAAGTATATTTTAATATATAGAAAGTGTAGACAAGATTATATGATCATTATGCACGTGCATTCACATAGGCACGCGTGCAATGTTAAAATTTGAATATAATTAGTATCCTTTTTGGGAAAATGTTGTTAAAGTCAAAAATGCAAAGATGTCTTATTTAGTAAGGCTTACAGGGAATATGGCACAAAAAGGGAGTTGGGGAGCGTTTGGGGAACATCTGTAACGGTTCCCGTTACAATTAGCACTAGTTATATTTACCTTGGTCCTGTGTTAGACAAACTGTTGAATCGAACCTCTACAAAGTCCAAACACGGTGTGTCGCAGCTTAGACTGAAGGTCCAAGTAAACTCAAACCGGATTCGTTTTCCTGCAGGTGCCTGATATAAATTGATTTGAATACATCAGATGTCATCTTACAAAAAAAAAGTTTCATTAAGATTTTATATTTATCACGCACCTTATGATAACTTGCCCTTCTGTATATTGCAAAACAAATTTATATTTTTGTAACTATGATAATGTTTACATATTTGAACTCTGGACTCAAACAAAGCAGACTTTGCTTGTTTTAATTTGTGGCTGAGTGAAAAATTAAAATAGCCCATGTATTTTCAAATCCTATATGATCAAGATTTTGCTGTAGAGGTATATTTTCTCTTAAGTCAAGCGAAGTTTAAAACAACATAATTAACTGGAAACACAATCGTAATAAAGGTGTAATAGGGGCAAGATAAATATTTACTACCAGGGGAGGATTTATAAAAGTTTGATTGATTGATTGATTGTAAAGTCTTTAATGTCCCTCTCAATAACTTTTCACTCATATGGAGCTTGCCCCTGAAGAGCTACACAATTTGTTCTATACTCGGCACTCAGGGCCATTGAGCAGGGGGGATATCTTTTTGGTGCCAGCACCTACTGAACACGGGATCTCGGTTTATACGGTTTGATCCGAAGCACCGGTCTCCACGTCCCACAGTAGGATTCGAACCAGCGACGTAAGGATCGACTCCTTACTTCGCAACTCTTAAGCAGACGCTCTAATCACTGCGCCACGTGGGCGACTATACAAATTAGAAAACAAGAGGCCCAGGGGCCACAGCGCTCACCTGAGCACATCGGGCTTGAATTTATCCCCCCCTCCAGGCGTTCATCATTTGAACAAACTAGAATCTACACTACCTGAGGATGATTCCATATAAATATCACTAATCAAAGCTTTGAAGTACTTGAAAAGAAGATTTTAAAAGGTTTCCCTATATATCCCTATGTAAAACTTGGGTCGGCCATTTTGGCCCAACCCTAGCCAAGGGGGTCATGATTTGAACAAACTTGAATTTACACTACCTGAGGATGATTCCGCATGAGTTTCATCTTTCCTGGCCCAGTGGTTTTCGAGAAGAAGATTTTTAAAAGATTTTTCTAATATAATCCTCTGTAAAACAAGGGTCGGCGATTTTGGCCCCACCCTTGCCCCGGGGGTCATGATTTGAACAAACTTGAATCTACACTACCTGAGGATGATTCCTCATGAGTTTCATCTTTCCTGGCCCAGTGGTTCTGAAGAAGAAGATTTTTAAAGATTTTTCCTATATATTCCTATGTAAAACTTGGGTGGGCCAGTTTGGCCCCACCCTTGCCCCGGGGGTCATGATTTGAACAAACTTAAATCTACACTACCTGAGGATGCTTCCACATAAGTTTTATCTTTCCTGGCCCAGCGGTTCTTGAGAAGAAGATTTTTTAAAAATGCCATTTATTTTTAACAAATTCATGATTATCTCCCCTTGGAAAAGGGCGTGGCCCTTCATTTGAACAAACTTGATTCCCCTTTACCCAAGGATACTCTGTACCAAGTTTGGTTGAAATTGGCCCAGTGGTTCTTGAGGAGAAGATGAAAATGTGAAAAGTTTACAACGACGACAACAACAACAACGACTACGACAACGACAACGACAGACGACGGACAAATTTTGATCAGAAAAGCTCACTTGAGCCTTCGGCTCAGGTGAGCTTAAAAAGGTCAATTGAGAGAATTTGTCAATACAAATGACTGACTGATTTGTACCGAGATGCTTTATAGAATTCTTCCTTATCTGAAACTTAACAAAAGAACATGGCTCATATCCCTCATTTAACTTAAAATACATTTTCAGGTTGACAGTAATCTATCATCCATAGTTACACGTGACTTTTTACTTTTTTAAAACTGTAAGGTATGAAAACAAAATTTTTAAATTGATATTTTGACATCGGCCACACATTGATGATAAATATTGCCTGGCCCCTTTACTATAGAATCATTTACCGTAATTTTCCAGGTACATTCTGCATTAGTTGTGTAAAACCAAGGAAAAATGTAGCCAGGTGTGCTCAGGTATTTGTAGTAAAACTTGGCAGATCTATCAGTCCATCCACATCCAGTCGCTAAATAGAAAAATAAAATAATGTATTTCATCCTTCAATAACAAATTCCTAGAATTTTATCAAAACATATTCATTTTTTAACGATAATGGTATTGAAAGGACAATAAACTGGAAAATTAGTTAAATGAAGATCTAATTTGCCTTATTTTGCCACAAGAGAGCTCCTATTCGCTTATGCAATGTAAAGCCTCAAACATCAGGAAACCAATGCCAGATTTTTTTTCAAAACTAAGCTAATTTATGAAACTCCATGAAACTTACAATTTTAAACAACAATTCATTTTAACAAAAAAATATTTAAAAGTACAGAGAGGGACCACTTTTTAATCAACTAAAAGTTTAACCATAATCAGAATTCCAATACTTACTGGATTTCTTTAGATACTGGCAATAGGTTCCAGTCCACCCTTCTGGACACTTACAACGTCCACAACTTCTGGGATCTCTGTACCCTCCATTTCTACACGATGACCATGTTAATCCACCAAAACATCTCCCTTCAAAATTGTTTGCAAATTTTGATATGCTTTATCACAAAATGGAATATTCGATACAATGACCTTGTCAGGAAATACAATTTATCACTGAGTCAAATGCTGACTGACATATGTCATACATGTACTATTTGTTAGTCCATTATTTATACACTCAATTGACGACGGATTTTTCCGTTATTTCTTGATCATGACAACGAGTACACTGAGGGTATAAGCGGTCAGCAGGGAATGCCCACTCCTCCATGGCTCCTGATCACACCTCCGATGTTTTGGAGGTCTGTGTTTGCTCTGATCCTATTTTGTATTGTTTTATGGACTTCTGATCTTGAATTCTGTTCGTTTACTTCATTTGTTATTTAAATGTTGAATATAGAAAGAGTTAATGTATATTTTCACAAAGACATTTGGTTGAAATTCAAATACTTTTTTTTACTTTAATTTAAAACAACATGCACTGCCCATAGACTTATATGAAAGATTGAAGGTGCAGTTGATCGGACAATGCTTGATATTTTTCTTTAAAATCCTTTGGTGGACCATTTTGACTTACCCTGACAATAGTGGAAGTTAAAAGCCTTTATGTCATTAAATGACAATCCAGTTCTTTGTCCCATTGTCTTTTCGTAATCTCTTTGCTTGGCGATGATTGTTTTCTGTCCCTTTTCTGCAAATGTCTGTTAAATTAAAATAGCATTTAGCAGTTATATACTTTTCTTTTAAAATAAAAAAGGCACTTTTTGTACATAACAAAGCAATGTTATTTTTATAGTTAAGTATAATTTACAATATTTATCCCTAATAAAAAGTGATATTTCGATTTTTTTTTTCCTTTAATCTTCTACTTTTTTTCGCAAGATTCTTATGTTAAAATCTTATCCATTGAATAGTAATGTTGTAAAATCTGTTAATAAATAGTGAATATGAAAGTTCCAACCAATATTAGAAATGTGTATATATGAATTTTAAAAACATAGAATATAACAAAATAACTAATTTAAAAGTCATTCGTAAAAATATTAAAATTTTCTATTATAAAAATTCTGATACTATATTAAACCATAGTTATTTACATGTATAGTTTTTTAGTTAGGGTGGAACTATAATTATGTCATCTGTCCATATCAAAAAATGTTTTCACCGTCTCAGAGTAATGCATGATTGATCCGTAATCATATTTTGTTCCATAAGTAAAACCAGGTCTGACCAAGAAATTGTGTTCTCTTCCGCTTTCGATGTTTTCTTCAACTATGGTGACATATTTGTTTCTGTCTGGTCTGCTTTGCTCGTGCCACATTCCGAGAGCATGTCCAATTTCATGGAGGATTATTCCTAACTGAAAAAGGATTTTATTATTTAAATTTTGTGTTTAAAAAAGGTTTTTTGAAGTTAGTTGTATGAGTTCCATGAAATTAAATTGGCCTTTAAAATAAGACAGTAAAAACTTACATGTTTACACCCATTTGCGAGGTTTATTTCGTTAATATCAGAACTTCTTCTTCCAACATATGACCAGCACCTATTAACAAAATAAACTATCCCTTTGCTTGTTTGTTTATCTAATGTTTTTTCCCTTTTAAAAGTTTTGTTTTGTTTTGTTTGTGATATTTTATTAAAGATGTACTGCTTTTGTCTTTTACTTACATTTCCTTTGAATGAAATTTTATGGAATATTGTACATTGGGAAATGAACACCAGGGTATTATTTTAATAACGTATGTTTCGAATGAAATTAGATTTTAAATAAGTGAAATAAGTGAAATTATAGGACAACACTATTTTTTATTCATCTTCGAAAATCCCATATGCCAAATATAAATCAACACCGATCGGTCCTTTCGTGCCAGATCGTGTACTTTTAGAGAAATTAAAATTTCCCGATGTATTTCCTACATGAATGAAAGATGCCCAAACATTATTTTATGTTTTTATTACATCATTTTTCTTACCCTTTCTCGTTTTCCTTGAAGATAATTCCTGGTGACCTTATCGCTCCTGTTTCACTAAATGAAACACAAGTTTCCTGCTGCCAAATTTTTAATGCTTTTCTTACCAGTTCTTCTGCAAATAAAAAGTGTATTCAGTCATTCCCCGGTCAAAAAACTATTTAATAGCTATTTAATCAATGCTTTAAATTTGCAAAAAGTAAATTACGGGGAAAAGTACAATATATATATTTTGTCCCAACTATTATGCCAATAAATGGTGAAAGTTGAAAAACAAAAATGCATATAAATATCCAGCAATTCGTCCTTTAAACTTTATATCATGCTGTATTTGCTTTACGTCTGAGCAGGAATAATTCTCGTTGTCTCCAATTCTTGTCATTTTTTCTTTTATCATGTTGCTTTTCCTAATAAAATTCAACTGACTTGGTATTTTTTTCTTTATTTTTTTTTTTTTTACACTTTTAGAACGAATGTAATTTATTTGTTTTCACTTGTAAACATTTACTGAGTGTGATTTGTCTATATTTGTGTTTATATTGAAATGTTACTAATATTTTCCAAATCTTTTTCATTTTCCAGTTCTTGGGAGAATTTTTGTTTAAGAATTATTTACTTTTCTAAATTTGTGATATGATGTTAAGTCTCCTCCAAAAAAAAAAGAAATGCATCATCTGTCCTTAAAATCAACATGTTTTACACCCGCGGAGCACACTTAATGGCAATTTAACCTCAAAACAAAGCATCAAAAATTTCTTTAAAAAAATACAATCCCTATAGATTTCAAAAATTGTTTTCAAATACGGTATACCCACTCATTAAATCCTTTTTTTTATAAATAGTTTTCTTTGTTGAGGTTTTAATTTCTTTCATTACTAAATTCTGAGTTTACAGGATAAGCTACAGTGAAGCGCCTATGTCTTATCTTGACGTTACAACTTTTTAAAGTTTTTGTTCAGATTTTTAAAGTTAAACCGTTTCTCCACAGACTGTCCTCATCCGATACAGTCTCTGTCACTAAAATACTGCCATATATGCACAACTCACTTATGATATGTTTTTTTATTCTTCCAACGATTTAATAGATTATTCATGATTTTTCTTGAGTAAAACAGAAATTGCACCGTTATCGGCTGCTCCGTGACTTTCTAAAAAAGTCATCATTTTGTCGTTTTCAACGAGGACTACATGTCCTCTCTAAGTTTATTTCTTTTCAACGAAGCAAATATCAAGCCAATATTTGGAAAACGATTCGATGTAACAATTCTTAATTTGAATTCTTAGGTTGGTTTTTGTTTTTGATCCATTTTACAGAAAATATTACTACAGATATCATTCAGTGCATTGTCTGTAACTTACTAGATTTTGACCTGCTCTGAGAGATTTTTGCATATTTTTCAAATCTAAATAAATCTTGAATAAATCGTGATTTTTAAAAAAAAAAATAATACAAATCATTTTAATTTATTGTTACAAATATTCTACCAAATTTCGATAACATTTGACGTCAAATAAAAAAGATATACGTTGACGAACTTTTCAAAAAACACTCTTAAAATAAAACAATCAATATTAATAGCCTTTTGACTTGTACAATCCTTAGTTATATAGACTTAAGAGAAAGCATATCAAGGGCCCACTTCTTGCTCTTTCAATATACTTTTTCTAAGGTCTATATATCTGATATTGACCTCATTTAAAAGCTTTAATTGTATAATAAATGTGTTATCTTATTCTAATATTAATTGACGAAATATTATAAATAGATAGATGCTATCACAAAATAGAAGAAAAAAACCATTTTAATATATTTGTTAGCCTATGAAAACTGTTTTCTAATTCCTTACTTTCAGTTGAAAGTTGTATCCTGTATTTGATTGGAAAACTCCACTTTCCGTCTTCATCCACTTTTCTTTTTCTTCTTTCCAATGAATTAAGTGCCTATGCAAAACACAAAATGCGCAAATTATAATCAAAAATATATCTTTCTTGTAAAAAAAAATCATTTATTGTGCAAGATACATATTACACAGAGTATCTTCAAAATAATTCCATTTACTTGATGTAGCGATCGTTATTCAAAATAATGAGGTGCATGTGCGCAATTAGAATTACTCAATAATTCATATGTAAAGAAGATTTTTAGAACATTGAAATATTCATCAATGAAATAAAGTTCTTCGGGTTCTGTTCTTGAAATAAGGTTTGCCTTAGTTGATAAAATATTTCACCTTAGCTGATAAGAAATTGATGAAAATGTTATTTTTATTTGGAGTGAAAAAAATTATATGCAAGGATTTCTTAACTCCTTAATTAGCAAAGGAATCTTTTATTTAATTTTCTCATTCTACATGTGTAAACAAAGTCTACTTTGTCAAAGATTAATTGTTCATTGATTTTATTTATAACATTATAAATATTAATTAGGAGACAATATAAGGGTGGTTGCTTAATGGTATTTCCCCGGAAGAAGTGAAATGAAACAAACCCTTACAGGTGTGTCCGCTTCGTTGTTGTCAAGTCGTAGGTACTGGGGATTCCTCTTGTAAAATGCTACAAGATTTGCTGCAGAATATCTATCTAACTTTATATCACCATCAATTATGTCGGTTTTTTCAGAGCTTCTTTTGGTTCTTTTGGATGCCTTTCAAATACACGATATGAACAGGTATGTGATCTTTTAAATCTCAATAAAAAAATATTAAAACCATGACATAAGCCTATGAAATCGTATTTTTTTAGAGCAGGATGACACTTAAGTTCATTTTGCATTTCTTTTAAGATCAAAACAAAATCTGAACTGGCCATTAATTTACAATGTTTGTTTTAAATTACTAATTTAATTTGATAAAAATCGATTTCGGAAATTAACAAAATAAAATGTACAAATGCAACGTGCTCCGAAATATTGAATTACCATCATCAAAGAAATACGGAACATCCAGGATGCAATATAATATTTTCGAATTTTCGCTCTCAGTCTGGAGAGTCGTAATTAGCTCTTTAACAGATTAAAAAAAAATTCTTTAATTTAATTATTTTTTTTTTAATTTACATCAATCTTATTTTAACTGACTAATTAAATAAAAAAATTCTTACGATTGTAATCGTTCCAACCGATTAATAGATTTACCGGTTTTTGTATGTATATTATATATACTAGGGTTGTCCGTGAAGTTCGTGTACAGGCCAAAAATTTAATAAAAGTTGAGTCATTGATATTTATCATCGGCATATTTATAATCCTTTACTAAATGTGAATTGAATAATGTAAAAATTTATTCTACTTCAAATGTTTAATCACAATTATGGCTTTATAATTAGACTTGGAATGGAGACCCGGAGCACCGCAAAATTTTAATTAAAAAAATATTAATCACTTTTTGTACATGTATTTCATTTGTATTTTAAAAAAATCTAGGGAAATCGGAAAAAAATTTTACATTATGAGATTGACAGAAGTTATCACGTCAAACCTGCAAAATTTGAACGTTCAAAGTTTCAAAATGGCTGAGCAATCAGCGTTAGAACTTATTAAGACAGGATCGGAATCGTTCAAAAAAGAGACGTTTTTCGGAAGAGGTGGAGCAGTGAACATTGATAAAATTCTGAGTTGACACCGGAAAGACACCTACAGAGACCAATACATTCTGTAAACCATCAGGAAAACATAGTAAAAGAAATCATTCACTAGTATTTAAGTGGCATTTAATATTTTCGGACGGAATGAACATTTTACAGGATGGCATGAATGAAGGAAAACCATGATTAATTCCTAGATTGCAGTGCCGTAAAATATGAATTTCGTAACGTGATAACGCCGTATTTCCGTCTTCACACGGACAGTGGTTGGATGATTGCAGGATATGAGATAGGCATTGTGAAATATTAGTTTAAGAATGAAACCTGGACATTTTGTGCATATTTTTATGACTGGTCGAAACGACATAAGAAATGTATTCAATTAAACGCTGACTATGTTGAGAAAAGTTACTACTGCTCGTATTTAGCTTTTGACGTCGGTAACGTCAAGAATTTTCGTTTTAGTGCTCCGGGTATGAGAGTGTGTCTTTTTCGTATCTGATAAAATTATAACTATTTGTGCTCTGTCTTTCTTGAAAACTTGCATATTTATAAAATGAAACAATAAATTTAATGAAAATAATAGTTTCAAATATTTTGTAAATGTTTGTCCTTAATTATAAATGTTGTCCACGAACTTTACGGACAACCCTCGTATATTTAAGAGTATTTAACAGTTTAAGCAAAATGTTTTTTTAAATCTATTTGGCGTCTCCATATGAGTGAAACATTCTCGAGAGGGACGTTAAACAAAATACAATCTATCAATCACTATAAAGTTATTTGTATGTTAAAAAATACTGAAAATTATTTTACCTTTAATCCAGGATTTACTTTGCTTATCATTTCATCCAGTTGCAACAACGACGATTCCACAGAGTTTACCTGAGTTCCCTGTGCTTTTAACTCTTCCTCAAATGTGTCACTTTGTTGATTTTTCGAATCAAAACTTTTTTGCGAACTACTTCTGCTATAGCTACCAATGTCATTGTCATTCTTCAGATTGTTCTTTACTTTTATTTCATTTTCCATAAGGTTTCCATTTGCCAAATTGGTTTCGTCGGCATTTGTTTCATCGAACAGTTTTCGGAGGTTTTCTGAGTTTAATTTTCTGCTTCCAACAGCATTTACAATTAGAAATGTGAATAGCGCCGAAAAAATGGTTCTTTTCAACATCGTGGCTTTCAGTTAAAATTGTTTGACACTCTGTATCCTTTATACCCTTAAATCCGGATGTCTTTCGAAATCTTATTTTTTTAAAAATCCCAATAGTAAGGGAAAAACATAATTGAATAACCAATCAGAAACAAGTGGGTTTTTTAGCTTCTTGTTTCACATTACTGAAAAAACCCTATACTTGATTTCCACTTCATCATTTACATCGTTTTCATGCAAAGGAAAGCTTTACGGTATTTCCAAAGCATCTTATGCAAGTAATGATTTATGGGTATAATCAGCATAAGTTCAACGTTTTCAATACTGTATAATTTATCATTCATGATGACCACCTTTATTCCTCGGTAGATTTTTGTATTATTTAAGGGTGTAAAATTATCAAAATATCAGACAAAACTGTGACACTTGTCGGAAATAACTCGTCGGCTCCTTTAATTTAACTTTCTCAGCAAAAGAATATATATGCTTTTACATTATAATTGTAACAACCTTATTCATGAAATAGTCAACGCTTGCGTCCCCCTCATTTCACTAAGAAGTCTAGAAACTGCATTTTCTATAGATTTTTTTCAAACTTTAATAAAGCTTGAAGCGTCTATATTTACAACAAACTAATACAAACTTCTCTTTATCCTACTGTTCTTTTAACCACAGTCCCACTTAACTCGTCATTACTCGTGATGCTTATGATCTCATCCTGAAAGCATTAGTTTAAAATAGTAATAAATACACGGAAAATCGATCTTTAAACTGTCAATAAAACATAATTTTACTACAATATTTGATAAAGACACGAACAGGCATATGAATAGCAAAACCTGGACTGGACACTTTGTCAGACTGAATTTAATGTTTAAGAAATATATTACTAAGTCTTTTAGAATGATAAAGAATGATAAAGACAATAATCAAAACATGCATCCTCCATTAGGTTTCACTAAAATTATATATGCAAAACATTTTAAATATAAAGTGAGGGCCAAAAAAAGAGCGCAAACAATAGCGTTTTTTAAATGAATTGTTGTTGCGTGGACCCTGCGGTCCACGCAGTAAATATATAAGCGAAGTTAAACCGGATGCCCTGGGCAAACGACAGGCTACGCAAGCGCGCGAATGCTAGAGCGTTTGCACCTTAGGTAACTTGCCCGTAGAATAATTCGCCCTATTCGAATTAAAATATGCCATTCATTGGCAAATCGCGCTTTTAAATCTGCACATCGCATTTACATATTCATTGGCAGATCCGATTTCCTCTTTTTTACATATACTTTTATACTAAACATTGATTCTATGGTACAAACATTTTAAGAAGTTACAATATATGGATACATGTAACTTAACAACTTGAATGAGAAACGTCACTCAACGAACAGAGATACATGTACTTTTAAAGCTTTTAAAGTAGAGCACGTTTTCACCGGCATTAGTTTTATGCATCAAGACTCGCAAAATAATTTAATATTTCAGCAATCTAATTATTGTTTGATAAAGGACTGTAGCAAGGGCTTTTAATGTGTGTGTGTGTTTGGGGTGGGGGTGGGGGCTCCGACAAAATAAAAAAAACAAATCTGCGTTGTACAGAGGTGTGCTACACGTGAACCATCAGATCTCCATTTTTCCCAAGATAAATTTCTTCCTTATAAATCCAGAACATGTGTCAAGTCCCAGCCAATATGTGTTACACGTGTCAAAATTACCCGATTTTTTAAATATATTAAAACTGACAAAACTAAAGATCGCTAATCGGAGATAAAATGTCACATTTGTGCTTTGAGACTACGATCAGTTATAAGTTGCAGATAATTTTAGAATAAGTGAACAAACCTTACATGAATATTCCCTACACCTACAAATTTTCTTAATTGAATTTCAGTTAGAAAAAAACATGCATATGGTCCACGTATTGCAGTCCTTTTTTAAAGGACAGCAACTTGTTTAAGATATAAACCCCAAATAAATGTCCGATCTAAATGTAAAATAGGTGCACAATCACTCGGAGTTCCTCGGATGACTCGTACCTCGCACATAACCTCGGACGTCAACGGTAATCTACCATCTTGCTGATTCAGTCATGTGATCTTATTTGAATTTCTTTCAAATGTCATCCATTTGAAATCGGAGTTATTTTGTGGCACACTCAACAGTTTTTTTCTTGCTTTCAAAGCTTGTTAACATGAGCTTGTAATCAAAACCTGTTTACGAAAAAGAATTGCACAAATTATGAAACATTTTCGAAGAACGTTATGCAGAGCGAAATATGAAATGAGTGATGTGGCAGTTTCCGGTAGAGAAATGTAAGGATCTGCTGCGAACTCCTCCACTTATCACATCCGAGGTTTGAATGGAGCGTAGCGGAGTCAGCCGAGGATTGCCGATTGGTGCACAATGGCATTATTAAATAAAGAATCTGCGGAAGTATCATTAAAGAAGACGGGAGAACAAGGCGGGCAGAATGTCTATAGCGTCGGACATTAATAAATCATATTCCATATGTGAATTGAGGTTTTAAATTAACTTCTCATAATTAAAATTTATGAAATTATGAGAAAAAAGAATTTTCTGAGAGAAATAAAAATCTCGTAAAAATTTTCTTTTTATAAAAATATAAGACGATATTCGTGGGATTCGAACACCTAGCAATGAAAATCCGACCCATGACTATCAAACTGATTTGAGATTAACGCGCTTACCACTACGCTGCAGAGTTCATGATCATTATTATGATAATTATTAGCATTTGATCATGTTAAGATATGACCCTTGACCTAATGGACTTGAAGTATTTCTCGGAAATTTCTCGGCGAATGTTTTGTCATAAAAGTGTACTTTTAAGGTATAGTGGGGTTTCGCTCCATGTTTTTTTAAACCAAAAAAATGTTTATTTTATTGCAAACTTTTAGAATTATCTTTCAAAAAAACTGGAGCGAAGACCCACTCATATTAAAAATTTTGTTGAAGTATGAGAAAATGATCGTTTTTGTTCTTTTTAGTTTGTGTATGCTTTTTCAAAGGCAAATATTTTTAGTGATTGTGAGTTTTTTGTAAATTGTAGAGATTTTACATTAAGTATACTTTAATATTAGATGAAATATAAAAAAAATGGATATAATTGAGATGAAATTTTCTACTCCTTATCTGTCGCACTATAGGAACTTCGTATGCATTATCCCCCATTTTCTTTAATTAAATGTATAGGAGGCGTTGCAAAAAAGAGATGGGTACCTTCAATATTATAGAAAGAAGGGCAGTGTCCATAGGAAACCCGAAATATGTGACTGTTCAAAAAGTAAAATGAGAGGTGCACAATAGCACTGTGTAACAAACATTTTGTGAAAGTTTCATTAAATTTCATTCATCTGTATAAGAAGATTTGCAGATAAGAGACGGGAACCCCAAAGCGTAACAGTTTGACATACAGACGGACGTACTGAAAGACGGAGGGACATTCCGATACCTGTTTAATCTCCCATTTTTCAAACAGGGGTATGGAAAAGCGGTTTTCATCATTTTCTGATACCTTAAGTATTGCTTATCAAATAGATATGGAAAAAATTCAGGCAAAACCGCAAGAAATGTATTCAAAAAATTGACAGCAAAGGCGCCGTCAGCCATCAAAACAGAACAGCGTTCAATCATACAACGATGGTTTAAAATTGTTGAAACGGAGTCAGACACGGAATATTAATTTCATTCCAACAACTCGGTCATTGGAATATATTTAGTCCAATGATCTGTTATTGGTTAATTCGAAATTTCATCTGTTTGTTTCGGAGACTCTACAAGAAGCTGAAATCTACCGTTATTTACTTGAAATAGAATACCCCTATTCGTGTTGTTTTTATAAATCTAGCGCCATCGGTCTGGACTGTGCAGCCTGTGTATACGAAGCGTTTCTATTGATGACCCTCATAAATTATCCTGTATATTGTTTTGAATTTTAAAAATAAAATCAATTATGGTCTAAACATAAATATTATTACATACTTTCTTAAAATTCTTTTACATACTTTCGGCATTGTGACATAACAGAGAAAATTATCATGTGTTCATGAACATGCGTTAAAAATTCTAAATCCATATTTTTTAACATCATTTAATTAGCGTTACGTCAGACTGGTTCATGCAACTTGGATATACAAAATTTTCACGCCTATAATGTTCATAAAATAGCGTGCATTGTTTTTAATTTTTCAAATATATTCTCTTAATCATGGTCGATCTAGATTTAGATATTATCATACACGTTTGCCATTGTGGACTTCATTCAGAAAATTAAGTTTAACTACCATGTTTTTGGCACAACATTTGTAGCTGCCTCATAGTTGTACCTTGCATTTGAAAAACATATTTTTCTTTAAAACATTTAACTAACATATCCATTATATCAATCTTTTAAAGATTGAGGTACAATTTCAATACAAATTAAGCCCTATATTTTTCTAAAATATGAAATTGATATAAGAAATCAAAATTCATTCTTTCTGAATCAAAGGAATTCCCTGCAGTAACAATTCACAAATTGTTTTTCTCATATGACTTCCTAAATGCTAATTGTGACGTCATTACCTTGTGCATTTTCCCATATTTTCTTTAAAAGTAGCAAAAGTCATCAATTTTCAGTGGAATTTTTTTTTTCAGAAAACATACCCTGTCACCGTCGCCCGGAACGATTTTGAGATATGTGATTTTTCATAGCAGCTTACATAATATATATGGCAGACACTATTTTCGAAAGGAAATTCGCACAGAAATGAGTCATTTTGAGGCTTTCCTGCATTAAACTTAGAAATGTACCAAATTAATGACGTCATATACATGTATCCAGAAGGATCCTACTTCATGCAATATATTTTTAATGATTCATCATATTCAACTACACAACTATTGTTAAAGCCAATTTCAAACCTTTTAAAGAACATTAAATTTTCAGGGCAACCTACATTTATAAATGAATTAATAAATGATTAAATAAAAAATGTTACATTTTTTCTGTATTCGTAATACTGATTTATGTTCTTCAATGATACACTGTGTGAATGGCTCTTGTATAACTTTTGTTTTTAAAGCCAATTTTGATTATATCTTCGAGGAAAAAATATTTGCTGGAGTATTTTTCTTAGTACAAACGAAAATATATATAATAAGTATTTTAAAATTATTGCTTTTTGGGGTTTATATGATGGGTTCGCATTACTAGATGATGTAAAAATAAATCCTAGTAAGAAAAGATCATTATCAAAATTTATGATAAATAGCTGTTTCATAGTGGAGGTAGTGCCAAATTTCCATTCTCATTAACACCCTCTCTACTTTTCTAGTAGTACACCGGATATACAGCCCTTGATGAACAATGACATAGGTACTTTCAGAGATTTTTCATATATTCGGCAGAAGTTAACTAATACTTGATAACTTCTACTTGATATACCGGAACGTGAACGTTAAACCCCAACAATCGTATTCATCTTTTACTATTTCTATATATAGGCTAATGACCGGGGACTAAAAATAAAACTCAAACTCTATAATAAAGCTGTGAAGAAAATATTAGAGACAGCCGAAGGTATTTATTTCAAACCTCATAATTTAGATGGTTTAAAGTTGGAAAATTGCATTTGGTTTTTATGCGATAAGATATATATATATTGAGCAATAAATGAATTATACCAATGCTGAATAATTTATTAATATAACTAAAAACTGCAAAATTATAAAGGTAACTGTATCTTTTTTATGCAGGACATTACATGCATGTAGATGTCAGCATATAAGCATCGACACATTTTAGCTTATATCATTATTAAAATCATTTATTGTGCAAATAAAATATTTTTATGTTGAGATTTCCTAAATAAATTCTTCTTCATATACATATCTGAATCGATTTTAAATAAAAAGTCTAACAAAAAATGCCTGAATGGAGATACAGTCGAACACAAACTAAATTATGCACTTCCATAGACACCTCAAGAGTGGATAAAGTACATGTACTTATCACAGCCTACCCCCCCCCCCTTTTCGGATGGAGATTGAGTTACTTTTCATGATATGCTATATTAGAATCAAATCTTCCATTTTAAAAACATTAAACACTTATTTTGGGAGGAAATCTTTGCTTATGAATTAAAGTATAAAATAATAAAAATGATAGATTTGACGGAGAGTGTTTTTAAAATTATATGATCGTTATATTTTTGTTATTAAGGGGAGAGGGTTGGTCCATCTTGTTAGCTTTCAGATAGAGATTAGTCATGAAGATAAGTATAATGTCACGTATGTTATTGCAGCCCGGAGGACCGGGCTGCTCTATACATATAAGTTTAAGTGTTGGTGTATGGGGATTTGGGTGGGAGTAGTCATGTAGAAGTAAAGGTTTTCTAAACATTGAAAAGATTGTTAATCAGAATGTTCTTTCCGTTTATGAATTACGAGATTCATAATATATTTACTGCCATAAAGTTTATCCGTAAAAATGTATATGTTTTTCATATTTAATATATAAAATAACATATCATTTACTATGGAAACAACGACAGGTCCCTTTTTTTTAGAACATCGAATTTTACTTCTCGGATAAAAACGTACTCTGCACAGTTCGTGTTTTATATTCTAAAATTGAAAATTAATACATTTTTAAATATAAATGATGTGTGTGTCTAACTTCAATTTATATTTTATGCAGCCAACATTTACTCGAGGAATTGAACAAGTTTAAAATGGTATCGTTTTTGATTGATTTTTATCCGACTTCAAGTTTTTAAAAATATTTGCGATTATCGTCTCCATCAATTAGACAGTTAGATGCTTGCCTTTTTACACATATCGTAGCAGTTTGTTGATCAAGACTCATTTTCATTGTTTATTTTATATATTTCCCGGGCGACAATTGATGGTTACATCAATGTTTTCTTGTCATCATTTCATGCAAGTTCACATGCCTGTGATCCATATCAGTAATTCAGTAACCCACTTTCATTTCAAATTTTAACTCGCGAATATTTTTTTTTCACATTGAACGTTGATTTAGTTGTGTATTAATGAAGAATGTATCATCAATGGCAATAATTAGTCCGTGCAGATGGTTTTACAGCTGATGAATCGTAAAATGAATCTAAGATTAAAATACTTGTAGTTGGTCTACAAATATAATATATCATGCACTAATTCGTTTGTTCTTGAAAAACTATCCTTTTTAAGCAAAGTAGAAGTATCCTTCCAGCATTTCATTTTTATAATTTCTCCCAAGTGTCATAAAGACTCAATTCTCTCATCTTTATTCTCTCGAAAAAACGAAGACAAGTATATATTTCATTTATTTAAAACTTTTGCAGCCAGTGAGAAGTTCTCTGAAGGGGACGGCGAGAGAAATTCTGATTCCACTTGGAGAATATGCAACGGTTGAAAACATCCTCGCAAAGTTAGATGATTTTTATGGGAATGTCTGCACACCCGAAAACATTATGCAGAAGTTTTATTCGGATCAGGAAGGTGAGTCAATTGTTTCCTATGGGTCTAGGTTAGAACAGTGCATATCAAAGGCTGTAAAACTAGGTCATATTGATGTAAATGCCAAGGACCCAATGCTTAGATCAAAGTTTTGGTCAGGTTTAAGGAGCACACAGTTAAAAAAATGCAATAAGGCACAAGTATGAAACTGTTAAAGAGTTTCACTATCTTCTTAGAGAAATAAGACAGATTGAACAAGAAGAAACTAGTCTGAAATCTGTAAATTCAGTTCCAAAATCTAGTGTGGCTATGTCAAGTAATGTAGATTCATTGACAATGCAAAATTATGAACTGCAAAATATGCAAAAACAACTTACAGAATTACTTTCTCAGATGAAGAAACTTGATAGCAGAATGAGTAAAATTGAGCAAAGTTCAAATGCAAATAATCAAACTCAAGCAACTGGTTTTGATAATACAGGTTCTTTTCAGACAAATACCTCCAACAATACTTACCACAGAGGAATTTTCCAGGGCAGGAAGAAATTCGCCAACAGGGGCAGAGGAATGTATTTCCAATCTCAGCAACCTCCAAACCAGCAGCAGCAGACTCAGCAACAGACTCAGCAAACATGGCAACAGAGGCAGTTTACTCGTCTGGTAACATGAATGGGTTTGGTGCAGGTAGTACTTTAAACTAGTTTCATCTCCTTTTGCGGGGCAAACTGGAGATGCATTTCAAAATAGCCCTAATTACACAAAAAATCAATCCAGTCTTTTGTACAAGTTAGTTGGAGAATCAAATGAATCTGATATTATTGTCAATGGTATAAAAACCATAGCTCTCATTGACTCAGGATCCATGATTACCTGTATGTCGGAAGAATTTTTCAGAAATATAAACCCTAGGCCTGAGTTATTTGACCTTTCAGAATTTCAACTCATTGTTCAGAGCGCTAATGGCAGTGCTTTGCCATACAGCGGCTATGCAGAAATTGACATATGTGTACCTTGCTTTGGTGAATTTACATATACTATTCCTGTTCTAGTAGTTCCCCAGACAAATTATTCAAGGCAAGTACCTATGATTCTTGGAACTAATTTCATTCGTTTTTACAGGAATGCTTGTAACCAGAATTCCACTGATTCAGATGATGTTCCAGAACAATGGAAGATAGCATTTGACAGTATGAATGATGAAACACCAGTGAAGACGACTAACAAGTGTACCATTCAAGTATTACCAAATGAGACAAAAGTAATCAGAGGACTGGTAAGAAACAACCATGGTATTGTATCAGCTTTGACTGAACAAACAAATACATCATTATCAGGAGGACTATTAATTTGTCCAAGAGTTATTTCCCTTGCAAAGGGTAAACATACAGTAACAATCCCTGTTAGAGTTTGTAACCTCTCTACTTCCATTGTACGTATTTCCCCTAAGTCACTTTTATGTGCAGTACATGGAGTAAAGGTCATGGACAATTGGAATCCTGAATCATCAAAATCAGGTAAGAAACCAAAGAAATCTCTGCAGGACTTGGACATCAAGATCTCCGAGGACAACCTCACTACTAGGCAAGTAAGTCATGTAAAACAGTTTCTGTCTAACTGGACTCATTTATTCTCGGATGGTCCCACAGATATAGGAAAGACAGATTTACTGAAGCATGAGATTAAACTGACAGATGACCAGCCATTCAAAGAACCTTATCGACAGATACCACCAGGTATGTATGAAGAAGTCAGACAGCATGTTAAGGAAATGTTAGATGTAGGAGCCATTCGACCATCACAGAGCCCTTATTCATCTAATATCGTACTGGTAAGAAAAAAAGACGGAACCTTGAGATTCTGTATTGATTACAGGAAACTGAACTCTAGGACAGTGAAAGATGCTTACAATCTTCCACGCATAGATGATACAATTGATAGGTTAGTTGGATCCAAGTTCTTTACCAAGTTAGATCTGACAAGTTCGTACTGGCAGGTAGAAATTGATGAAAGAGATCGAGAAAAGACAGCTTTTTCGGTAAGTGGAGTAGGTCTTTTTGAATGTAATCGAATGGAATTCGGATTGACAAATGCCCCGGCTACGTTTCAGAGAGTGATGGAAAGTTGTAGGGGTGAACTGAATTTAAGGAAATGTTTAGTTTTTCTAGATGACATCCTGATATTTTCAAGGACATTTGACGAACATATGGACAGACTTACAGCTGTTTTACAAAGACTAGAACAAAACAATCTGAAACTTAAAGCTAAAAAGTGTGAATTTTTCAAAAACAGTGTAAGTTATTTAGGGCATGTAGTGAGCGAGAGAGGCATAGCAACAGATCCAGAGAAGACAAAAGCTATATCAACATGGCCCATTCCTGTTAACATCAAAACTCTTAGAACATTTTTGGGATTCTCAGGTTATTACAGGAGGTATGTGAAAGATTATTCCAAAATCATTAAGCCTCTTAATGATCTACTTAAAGGCCATTCCACAAACAAAGGTAAGTCACATAAGACAAGAGCACCAGCATGGAGATGGGGTGATGAGGAAACCAAGGCATTTGAGACCATTAAACAGAAATTGATGTCTCCACCTATTCTTGCATATGCCGACTTTGACCATCCTTTCATTCTTCATACCGACGCATCATGTAATGGTTTAGGTGCTGTTCTCTACCAAATCCAGAATGGTGAGAAAAGAGTTGTTGCTTATGCGAGTCGTGGGTTAAAGAACAGTGAAAGACACTACCCCGCACACAAACTTGAATTCCTTTCCCTGAAATGGGCAGTTACCGATAAGTTTCACGACTATTTGTATGGTAACAAGTTTGAAGTTGTGACGGACAATAACCCTCTCACGTACATTTTGACCACAGCGAAACTCGATGCTACAGGCCACAGATGGTTAGCTGCACTCAGTAACTTCCAGTTTTCCATCCGCTACAGGAAAGGTACAAACAATGCAGATGCAGATGGTTTGTCTAGACGACCAAATGAGATGGTGGAAGTCAATCCTAATGTTGTCCAGTCTATCTGTAGTGCATATGTAGCAGATCATAAAAGTTGCCCTTATTTTGAAAATGTGTTCCTTACAGGAAAGGAGGATCCATTAACGTGCATGACTGTAAGTACTAATGTACTAATGAACTCGGATAATTCAGACAAATCAGATCCCATTACTAGTGGAACTAGTGAGTGTCATTCTGATGATACTTGTGTTTTCTCAGACATTGATTGGGTTAAGGAGCAATCATCTGATAGAGATATCAAAAGAGTTATTCAGCTTGTTGAGCAAGGTTTTCTTAGATCAAATCTAAGAGAAGAGTCAGAAATTGTTTGTAGATATTTGAAAGAGATTGACAAATTAACTTTAGAAAATGGTATATTGTACAGAAAAGCTATTTTACAGAATGAGAATGTTAAACAGCTTGTTTTACCAAGTCATTTCAGAGAAACAGCTTTTAGACTCTGCATACAAACCTTGGACATCATGGACGTGACAGAACCATTCAGCTCATGAAAGAAAGATTTTTCTGGCCCAGAATGATTCAAGATATTACAGAAAGAATCAAGAATTGTGACCGCTGTGTGAAGTTCAAAACTCCTGAGAAGATTTCTGCAGAACTTGTCAACATTGAAAGTTACCAACCATTAGATCTTGTATGTATGGACTATTTATCACTAGAAAAAAGCAAAGGAGGTTTTGAAAATGTATTAGTAATTACAGATCATTTTACTCGTTATTCTCAAGCTTTTCCATCAAGAAATCAAACAGCTAAAACAACTGCTAAAATATTATTTGAAAATTTTATTGTTCATTACGGATTTCCAAACAGATTACACAGTGATCAGGGTAGAAACTTTACTAGCAATGTTATCAAAGAGTTGTGTAAGTTAGCAGGTGTACAGCAGTCGCGAACCACTCCCTATCACCCTATGGGGAATGGGATGGTTGAGCGTTTCAACCAGACTTTGATCAAAATGCTAGGTACACTGGAAGACAAGCAAAAAGAAGACTGGAAATCTTATGTAAGTACTCTTGTGCATGCATATAATGCCACAAAACATGACAGTACCGGATATACGCCTTTCTTTCTTATGTTCGGCAGGCATCCGCGTTTAGCTATTGATGCATACCTCGGCTTAGACTCTGACACAGAAAAGATTCGCAGTCGTGACAGTTATGCAAAGAAACTCCAGAAGCGTCTCGAGTTCTCTTACAAGATTGCATCACGTGAAGCTGAGAGAAGTGCTTCTCGTCACAAATTGAATTATGACTCAAAGGTTAGAGAAGCCACGGTACATGTTGGAGACCGTGTTCTCATTAGAAATGTTGGTTTAAAAGGAAAAAATAAACTGGCAGATAAATGGGCCAGAGATACCTATATTGTCATTGATCAGCCCAATTCTGACATCCCAGTATTTCAGGTCAAGAAAGAGTATGGGAAAGAAAAAACTAAGACTTTGCATAGGAATATGCTACTGCCCTCAGATTAGATTAGACTGTTGAAGAGATAAGACGTGTTTTTATGAGCTCTTATCTATACCCAGCTGATTACTGAAAATGATATGAAATGATGGATCTGAGTGTAAATTCTAGTTTATTTAAATCAATTTTGAACTCATTTAGTGGACTATCACAATCATTCAATGGAAAAGATAATGAACTGGACCCTTCTGTGAGTATACCAGACTTTCTTCAGGTTAAGCTTAACACAGAAAGTGTGACCATCAACTATGATGGTCAGAAGTATGAATTCGTTTTATCTGTGCTTCGGAAATTGCTTTTATTTCATGGAAACAATAAAAGAAATGGGTGCATCTACAAATCTGTATGTGATTCGGTGACTGTCACAATTTACAGCAGCACAAATACCATTCTTATACAAGGGACCAGTGCGTTTGATTGGTACAGGAACGACTTTCTAAACGAAATAAACAGTCAGCTAGATATGAGCAACACTGACTCTGTAACAGAGTGCAAAATAATTGTTGACCAGCCGAACTGTACCTCTACCCCAAGACCCTCAAAGAAATCATCGAAAGAATCAAGTATTGAGACGGGATGCGGCCATTGTAAAAGCACAGAAAGCATAGAACATCTTTCCGAGACGGTGAAAATGCTTACCAAAGAAATTGAAATCCTGAAGAAGCAGCTAATGGAAGCAAAACAAACAAAACCATGTTGTAATGCTTCTACACAAACTCCTGGGAAAAAGGTGAAATCAAAGGAAACTTCGACTGAGGGACTCTCGGTGACAAATGGGATTTCAAGGCATACTCAGTGTACATCTCCCATTGAAAAATGTACCTCTAGTACATCAATGGATACAGATGTCAGTCCCAGCCCTGTGTTGAAAACCACCCAGTCCACGAAGAAAATGACCAAGAAAAAGTCAGATGTACATATCTCCAAAGAAAGTCAAAATATATCGACCCCTAACAGAGGAAGCAACATCGCAAAAAATTCTCATCCTCCTTTAAGAGAATATAACCCTATATCTACACTTGTCATCGGGAGTTCAATTCTTCAAAGGATAAAAACCCGTGGCCTAGATCAAAGTGTTAAAGTAAGTACAAATCGAGGTGCCAGTATTGCACACATTCGTTCAAAACTACAGAGGTTTGATGTGTCCTCCATCCAAAATGTTATTATTCAGGCTGGAGGAAATGATGTTGCAAATTTCCGTAACATTGATGCGATTGAGAATGACTTTGCAGAAATAGTTGCTGATTTGAAGAAAAGAAATCCAAACATTGCAGTGTTCCTATCGGAAGTGATTCCAAGACGGGATGCAGATGTAACCGAAGTGAATAAGTGCATTAGATATGTTTGTGAGGAGTACGGTGCTGTGTTAATTGAATCGAGTAAGTCATTCAAACACTGGAATTCCCCTTCTTTTTGGAGAGATGGCATCCATTTGTCCGACCGTGGCACTGCTTCGCTTCTCAAGCTCTACAGTAGTCATATGCAAATTCTTAAACATCAAAATTCCACCTCCGTGCAGACTTGCTATTACTGTGGAGAGCAAGGTCATTCGTCGCGCAACTGCCGCCACGGCAACAAAGTAACTTGTTGGTACTGTGGTGAACATGGTCACAAGCAGAAATTTTGCACAAAGTAGGATCGCGGCAATGAAAGCTGTGCCGATTATACGAATGACTGTCTGATTTTTAGCAATGTCAAAAACTATTTTCGTCCGTTGATTAATCTTTGTTTTGACTGTAATGAATCAGTTTGCACCTGTTTTTTGTCTAATAATAACATGAATAAGTCAAATGAATATTTTTCAGAAACTGAGAGTCCAGATCTATGTAAACTTAAACATAAACCCCTTTTGACCCAAAATCAGCAAACAAAAATTAACAACCCTTCTACAATAACAAACACCCAAAATGATGACAAACAAAATGTGTGTGATTCAAAACATGGCCTTCTGAAAAAAGGTCTGCATTTTGTAAATTTGAATGTTTGTCACATTTTGCCAAAATTAGATGAATTAATCTTATATTTACAGGATCAACAAAATGTTGACATTTTTTCTTTATGTGAAACATTTCTTGATGAAAATATTGGTGATTGTATTTTAAATGTAAATGGATATACTTTTGAAAGAAAAGATAGAAAGGGAAAGGCGGGTGGTGGACTAGTTACATATATTGCAAATGATTTGAAATATAAACGACGATTTGATTTAGAAATCAGTAATTTAGAAACAATGTGGCTTGAAATTAATCTTAAGAATTCTAAACCTATACTTTATTGTTCAGTTTACCGTCCACCATCTGCCCCCTCCTGCTGGGTAGACGAATTTGTTAGAGAAGTTCAGTGCGCTACCTGCTGTGACGATCAGGAAGTGATTATTGCAGGTGATTTCAATATAGATATGCTCAAAGACCCCCCGCAGAGTTGGTCATCTGCAATTGTAGATTTAGGATTAACACAATTAATTAACACCCCAACAAGAATTACTAATAGCTCTAAAACTCTTATTGACCATTTCTACACTACGCACCCTGCTAACATATGTGAAATATCAATACCCCCTGTAGCAATGTCTGACCATTATCCAATATGTGCCACCCGAAGATCTAATAGCATGCAACGCAAAGGCAAACATATTGAAATACAATATCGTGACTTTAAAAACTTTAATGAAAATAATTTTTTGCACGATTTAAACAATGCAGATTTTGATGAATTGATTCTTCTGAATGATCCTAATGACATCTTAACCTGTTTCTATGAAATTTTCAATTCTATACTTAATAAGCATGCGAAGGTTAAAACAAAGCGAGTAAAATCAGAATTTCGCACTAAATGGTTGACTTCAGAAATAAATTATGCTAGGAATATACGAGATCAATTCCATAAACAGGGAGACATGGAAAAATTTAGATTTTGGAGAAACAAAGTCACCTCATTAATTACTGATGCAAAATCTACATATTATAAGACAGTAATTGAAAATAGTTCTACATCAAAAGAAATGTGGGGTCATTTAAATCAGCTTGCCTCAAAATCAGATAAAAATTCATCTCCCTCTAATATTACGTATAATAGATTAAATCTTGATAATTTACAAGACATTGCAAATGCTTTCAATGAGCATTTTGTGCAAATTCCGAGAAAATTGTTAAACAATCTTTCGTTCTCTAGTTTTGAATCAGAAAAATTGAAAAAATACACTGAAACAAAACTTGGAGATCAAGACTTTTTTGAAATTCCCTTGATTAATGAAACAAAAGTAGCTGATATGTTAAAGAGGCTTGACATAAACAAATCTACTGGCATAGACTTTCTTGGACCTAGGTTGCTTAAACTTTCAGCTAGTATAATATCCAAACCTTTAACACACCTAATAAATTCTAGCATTATCAATGGATCTTTTCCTTCACAGTTAAAGAT
>PRKT01001024.1:0-16348 GCA_003671525.1 Saccostrea glomerata | reverse complement strand
CCTTGTTTAACATTTTAGGCTGGTTAACGGTTTACGAACTTCTATATTTACAGAAAAGCATTTTGATGTTCAAAATATTTCATAATATGTCTCCGGATTATATGCATGATTTTTTTGAATTTCAAAGTTCTGGATCATACACGTTACGCTCAGAGACAAATTCAGAACTTCGTTTACCAAAATATAAAACAAATTTATTCAAAAATTCTTTACAATATTCAGGGGTTATTATTTGGAATGAGTTGCCTATTAGTATTAGGAATTCCCAATCCCCTGCGATATTTAAAAGTAGTGTTGAAAATTTTTTACTTATGAAACGTACTGGTTCTACATAAAATTTATGTTTTCCTTTCTTTACAATGAAATGTCCATATTTAATTTATTCTGGTGTAACAAAGTGTTTATATTTTATTGTTTCATGTTTGTAATTATTGTCTTTATTGTATAAAACATTGTATATATGTTATAAAGAAGGCCCTGAGGAAGACTAGTGCTTGCACTAATCGGGTTACCTTCTATAAATAAAGTATTATTATTATTATTATTATTATTATATCTTATATCCCCAAACTTTCTGAACAGGGTGAACATTCCCCTAAGGTGACCAAACACAAATGTGTTCAAAAACAGGAAAACCCCAATGGAGAGAATCTCTCTAAGGTACATAATGGTACTAATGTTTCTAGATGTATTCATTCTGATTTAAGTTCTGAGTCAGAAGATTCAGATTCTGGTTCATCTGATGGTGGTAATATTTATATTATACCACAAAGACGAGTAGGTCCTAGATCAGGTATAGGTAAGTCTACACCATTTAGTTCCATTCATTCAGAACATGGGAGCAATTCTGGTATTTCCAACACTTATTCAACATTTGATGTAAGTAGTACTTACAATCCTTCGACACTGAATCGTAATGTATCATCAAATTCTCCCTCTGTAAATATCAGTATTCCACCAGTTCCAAGAAGATCCACGAGACAGGTGAGAAAACCTGACAGATACGGTGAGTGGGTACATCAGGTTACTCCGGTATATTTTGTGTAAAACACAGAGGAGAATGTCACATAGATGTTAATTTTGTATGTAAATATGTTTGTGTTTAATACTTGTCCTTACATGACTAAATGGACAATGTAATTTGATTTTCATAACTTTAAAATGTCAGGAGCCATTTTCCTTAGCAGGGGAGAATGTCACAGTTGTAATTAAATTATGATTATTATTAAATATTTGCTTTGATGCTTTGCGCAATATTAAGTACGTATTCTTATTGGCGCGCATATTAAGTACGTATTCTGATTGGCGCGCATAGCCAATCGAATACAACCGGTTTTGCAGGTATGTGAGAGCCATGTGCGAGTGTTTTGTTTTGTACAGGTGAATTTCTATATTTAGCATTTCCTTTACGTATGACTGACCAGTGACCTACCATGGACCAATGGATTTCGTTATACTAATTAATATGCATGTTTTACTAACCCGTGCACTATATAAAGTAAGAAACCCGCCGAATCCCCACCCCAAGCTCTACAGCCTTTACGGTAGCAGATCATATAGATTTTATCACAGATCGATTCAATCGATGTACAGCATATAATTATATTTTCTTATTTGATACTGGATGCCTGGTAAGATGTTCATTTATCTTGTAATTCATTTACTTGTTTAATTTATGTAACGATCTACTGGCAGTCGTTTGAATAACTTATTTAATTATTACTTTTCGTAAATGTTGAAATGTCTTTATGTTTCGTGTTTGTCTATGTGTACTGTTTTGTAGGAGTGTTGTGAGAGTGTTTTTCTATGTTTCTAGGTTTCTTTTTGTTATCAACAATAAAACATCATATAAAACCGAATCCAGCGTTCTTCTGAAACGATTGACCCTGTGACACTTGGAATATTTAGCACACAACAGGCAGAAAGGAATAATCTTGGATTTTCACAGCTTCGCCGGTCAAAAACAGCTTACATGTGATACGTTTCTAATTCACTTCTACACAATGTATTTATGGCTGTAGCTATCGATCTACCTGACTTCCAATCACCCTACGGAAGGTACCAGTGTCACTTACACTATAAAGAACTTCTTACACGAAGCTGGCTGTATTTTACTGAAAAGAATTCGGTGTATTAGTTTAAGTTTAATCAGTAGCTGAATAGTGTTTATCTTAAAAGAAGGAATGCATACCTTACAAACTACCAATTTATAGAGAACTCTATTTTTCATCCCCGATATAAGCATGATGTAGCTTATCGTTTGTATCTTGGGGTACTAGGTGTGGCTTATCATCAAGGGGTAGAATTTGAAGGACCTTTTCGTACGTCTCCTCACTCACCGCCATCTTAATAAAGAATACGGACGAGGACTAACATCTGTTGAAGTCAGATCGAACAAAGGGTTCGAGGTAGAAAGCTTCACTAGACTACTATTATTTGCAATTTATTTCCTTAAATGTATATGGAAATTTCACGCAAATTAAGTCAATTTTGTCATTGAAATTATTGATAAATAAGTCTTTTATCTATTTGTTTAGGTGTGTAACGTTAATCAAACAACCAAGATTTGCAACTGTTTTGTGACACCCATTGGATGAATGTAGCGATGACGTCACATGTTACTCTTGACATGTGTGCATGGAAATCACGTGGTACAGGTCAGAAATGCATGGCATGAAAGCCCATGTTATTTGCACCAATGTGCTGTGTACGGAAAATCGAATAATGTACCTGGAACTCCCTTTACCTTCCATGTCAGCACCTGAATCATATTATTTTGATTTTTGATATGAAAATTAATATACGTGCTTCTGTCGTATTTGGTATCATTTTTGTTTTTTTTAAATATTGCCTTAGAAAGCGATCCCAATTTTGTTCTTTCATGTCATCAAAACTTTATGTATTGGTATCAACATTTATCGCTTCAATGTATGTATGCTTTCCCTACTTTGATTCATTTCAGACAAATGAATGTTAAATCTATATCTTGTTTTAGGTTTTTTTTCGTTTTTGACAGGCATATTATTGAAAACTTTTATTCATAATTATCTTTTACATTCAAGGTATGAAAAAGAGACCGTAATAAAATGTTAAACAATTTAACTTCAGTGCAGGTGGCATCAGATGTCTTGCTGTCAATGCCTATAATTATATTATTACAAGCACAATGATTATCCCGTAAAATATGTTCATTTCACACGGTCACGTGTGTATCAGTTTAATAAAGAATCTGCACCCTTATGCTCTTACCAAGTTTGAAAACTTTTTTTATAGATATTTTTTTATTAAATTTCCTTTCCGCAAAGGCGATGGGACATGAAACAGCATTCATCTACCATTCTGTCACAAAAACTTTAACATTGGCCATAACTATGAAATGAAAAGAATTAAGGCTTTTTTAACATGAATATACATGTAACATATGACAAGACCTCTCTAAGTTCTTAGTATATTATGATATTTGGTCCCATGACCGTTACATTAAAGTTTGATCTACTTTCGGAAATTTTGACATCACTTTAAATTGGTCATAACTTTTGAAATAAAAATATATGACTTTCATTTTACACATGTATATTACCCGCGAAATTACATTTCCAAATGTACAAGGATTTTTACCCTGTGACCTTTAATATGAAATTTAACAGGGCCATTTTCGAAATGTGAATTACATGAAACAAGGTGTTTCTGAGCACTTTATGATTTTTGACCTTTAATTTTTGCCTTCATGTTTGACGTAATTTTCAAAAATTTTAATTTTGGTGATTACTTTTGAAATGAAATGTAATAGGGCATTCGTATTTGACTCAATATGCTTTGAATAATAACATTCCATCTACCATGACACCGAGACCGAAGAACCATAATTTTTTGAATATGCTAGTTTAACTCCTTGTGGAAAATGATAATAAGTACACAATATATAATCTGAATATGCAATTGACTCATATTTTCTGAATAATTGTTGCATCTAAAATGAAATCAAACGTCACGGGAATAAATGTTGTAAATAAATAAGAATCACATAAGGCCTGCATAGAGTAAAAAAAAAAAACAGTGCAAGTTACCAAATACATGTAGTTCTTTTTAAAATAAAATAATTTATTGATTTTTACTGATTTACATGCATTTCCTATCCTCCTAGTTATTTAGGCAATGAATCATTATTTTCTAATGATATAGTCTCATTACTGCAACCGTGAATGGAAATAAAGCACGTCTGAAAATTTGTTTGCACACACCAAGCCCGTTATGCAAATTATTCCATGTTTCCCACTATCGTTGATGCTCTGGCATAGTCTCCTTACTAGACAATGAATTTTTAGAATATTTCAATTAAAATAAATCCACGGAAATGTGGTGTTTCAATTTTTGAAACACTTCAAACTTTTAAGAAACTAAATTAGCATTGCAATGATTACTGACAAAGAAACAGTAAACTGTATCTCTGGTTAAAGTGAATGTAATGATCGGATATGTTGTGTCTTTTTCCTTCCTTAAGATTCTATATTCTCTTAAAAAAGTTAATAATGTTATACTGTTAATACAAGAAGAAAAATTACATCAAAGCAGTATAAACAATAGTGCAGGTAGGTGTGGGTTACATCCCTAACGTGGGTATTCATCGATACGATTTTAGAAATCGATGAAAACTTAGAACTGCCATATTGAAAATGGAACATCTGTATTTTTCTAATGATTGATTCTTTCAACAACGTGTACGGATAAGAGTGACAGATTCACAGAAGCCCGTGCGCTCTATTCGATCTGTAAGTATGTTTTGATAAAATGTATGATGCTGATATCATATTAACTAGAAGTAAAATATTTTTCAGGTCCTCTCATATCCCTCTGATAGGACGGATAACTTTCCAAAGAAAATTTTCCAAGAAATTCAGCGAATTGTCAACTTTCTGAAGACACTTTCCCACGAAATGCAGTGATTTGTCTATCCAGATTTTCCAGATTTCATGAAATTAAATACTTACCATTTTATAGTCAACTCAATCGAATCTGTTCTATCGTACAGGTATGGATTTCTAGTTTCGATTGATAAAATTCTTATTAATTATTTATTATACTAATTAGTAGATTACTTAAAACATTTATACTATGTTCCTTTTAACGGTGTAAATTGAGATATTTCTATCTCTGGACGTATAAGTTATTTAATATCTCAGAAATTTTAGATGCATAATTATTTACAACAGATAATTAATATTTTGTTTCACAAAAAATATGTTCAAGGGCAATTATGGAAAGAGAACAATTGTTGATGAATGCGTATTATTTTACGAACACAAAAAAGAATTTGATATTTTGATTTAAAAAACAACGCTTCGGTATGTTTTCTATTGAAATCTAGAATAGGATAGATATACAGTGTAAGAGTAAATATTATTTTCATATACCGTATAGGAAATTTTAGCGAGACGCAAATTTAGCGATTTTTACTTAAAATCTGGTATTTTATTTTTAGCGAGAAGTAATTTTAGCGATTTTAAAGTGCTAACTAAAGACGCTATCACAAATAACACGCAATTAATTTTTAGCGTAAGTCAATTTTAGCGATGTCAGCACCCTCGCTAATAATGCAAAAATTAAATCCTCGCTAAAAATTCTACTTATACGGTATTTCCAGTTCTCTGTGATAACTCTTTGAAAGTTAGGGGGAGTTTATTTCTTGATATTTCTGTCGGAATGTAAATTAGGCAGGTCGATAGGTCAGGAGCAAAGGTGGCCTCATACGCATGCAAATCTCGTGCGCATCTGTCTCTGTGTCTGACGCTAAGGAGGCCAAATATGCATGTAAATCTCGTGCGGCTGTCTTTGTGTTTGACTTTAGTGGGCGAGGACTATTGAAATGGGCATGGAAGTCCTTTTGTTATTTAAATCTATTAATCTACATTTTTAAGGTCTAAATCTACAATTTTATTTCACAATGAAATGGAAATATAAGGAATCACTGTCTAGTTAGGAGAGTATGCCAGGGACATCAACAATACTGGGAAACATGGGAAAATTTTAGCATAACGGGCTTCCCCCGCCTCCCATATGAATATAATGGGAGTGTACATGTTTTGTTGTGGGTAACCCAAAATATGTGTCAGATCAAAAAGTAAAAGAAAAGGTGCCCAATGACAATATGTAATAAAAATTCTGTGAAAGTTTCATCAAATTTCATTTAGTGGTATGGAAGGAGTTGCGGATAAGAGATGGGTACCCCAAACGTAACAGACGGACGGACGGACATAACGATTACTATATACCCTCCTGCTTTACAAGCAGGAGGTATAATGATTTTTTCTAATATGTAATAATATACTAGGCATGATTGTGTCCCTACCTCCTCCCCCTTTCAAGAAAAAAAAATAATGAACAGACACACATTTCTTCTGTTTACTTCAGTGGAGAAAATTAACTCCAACAAAATGCGTATTTAATTATATCCATCTTTTAAAATGTTTACAAGAAGAAGAAGGATGTGAAGATAGAGAACAGTATTCAATATCAAAGTCCATAAAACAATACAAAATAGGAAAAAAAGCAATCAGGGACCTCTGAAACATCAAAGGTGGGAGTGAGTATCCCCTGCTGATCGGTCACACCCGCCATGTGCTCCTTGTCATGATCAGGTAATATCAGGAAAATCCGTCCTCAGTTCACTGTGTAAATTATAGTTGGACTAACAATCAGTATGACACACGTCAGTCAGCATTTAACTCATTGATAAATTGTATTTTCTGACAAGGTCATTGTATCGACCATTGAACATTCGAAATGATGACTTTAAACCAGACTGCTGATATTCTTGTCTCATTAACTTGCTTGTCAATAATTTACCTCGTCTTAGAAATTGTTCATACATAGAACAAGCTCTTGCGTATCGAATCAACTGAGATATATATATATATATATATATATATATATATATATATATATATATATATATATATATATATATATATATATATATATATATATATATATATATATATATATATATATATATATATATATATATATATATATATATATATATATATATATATATATATATATATATATATATATATATATATATATATATATATATATATATATATATATATATATATATACTCCGTATGCAGGTGATGAAGGTATAGTAGTGCATAAGTAAGGGAAGTTGACGATAAAGAGTCATCACGTTTATCATAGAGCTTGGTTGTTAGACTGCTATTTACGTCTTTTTTTAACAAGTAAAATATCCAAATATATAACAGATGTGTCAAACTCTGTGGTATCTTTTATCTCAAGCTCACCAAGTGTACTGTTTGGAAAACAGTAAGTATAACCAAGTCACAGTCTGATGTTCAGAATTCTTTAATCAGTTGCATATGTGTGAATGTGGTAAAGAGCTGAAAAAATACATAACAAAAAACATAAGTACATATGACAATCATGACAAATCAAGACACAAAACAAACACAAATTCATATTAAACTAACTCACATAATAACCTAACTTAAATACAACAATACTGAGACATTGAAAAAGTGTACATGTAATTTATGGCATGGTGCCTAGCCAGGGAAATGACCATAAAAATAGGACGTAATTAAATATAAATATAATGTGCACCATGGGAAAAAATAGTAAGCCTAAATAAATCAGTTATTAAAAGAAATAAGATTAACTCACAGAAAATAGATGTCAACTTAGTAAGACTTCAACATGTAAACACGAGAAAAAATGGCGGTCTATATAAAGTAGCAAGGCAAACTATTTTACAAGATAAATAACCGTGCGTGCTGAAAATGCTATTGCAACATATACTTATGAACACATGATGTATAAATAACTTACATTTTGCGAGGACATAGATTGAACAAGGTAGCAGAGGTATTCTGCACAAAACATAAATGCGACGGGACCGCTCCACGTTGGGTCAACGCAGGTAGAGAATACAAAAACACAGGAGAGTTACACTAAAGAGCAATAACTCCTAACATTATCAGTAAACACAGGAACGACAACTCTCCGTTCCACTACACTCCCCGCCTGGCATGAGTAAAATGCCACTACTTACATGAAAACAAAGTATGTATGAGGCAAAATATTTCCAACATGCATTTTTAAGAAAAAACACAAAAAAGGTTATATGGAAAAATCAGCTAATACATGTAAAATGCACTTTGAATACATGTAAACAATTACATAATTGTCACACGTTAAACCAAAAATGTGTCACTGAGATTCGATCAGAAGCACCAGTTCATGAATAGGGCGGATATAAAAGGTTGGTTTATCGCCTCTAATGGTTCGAACGACCACTTTTCGCACCAAGTCATCATCACTGGTAAACACAAGGTCAATACATGTAACACCCATTGGCCAATGGTTCCGATGTTCTGCAGGGTCTCTCAGCAACACTACATCATCCACCTTTAAATTTCTCTGTTCACGATCCCATTTTCTTCTACTCTGTAAAATACACAAATATTGTTTACGCCACTGTCGCCAGAAAATGTCGGCTAGATGTTGGACATGTTTCCACTGAGAACGGTAAACATCTTGAGGGCTGAGTGAATCCGACACAATAGGTAAGAATTCCACTTTCCGAGTAAGAAGCATGGATGGTGTAAGAATCAAAGGTTCATTAGGATCCGATGAAATAGGTGCAATTGGACGGGAGTTTATAATGGCGCAAACTTCACATAAGAACGTCGATAGTGTTTCATGAGTGAGGGTTTTGTTACTAGATTCCAAAAGCATAGAGTCCAATATTTTACGGGTCATTCCTATGATTCGTTCCCAGATGCCTCCCATATGGGAGGAATGAGGCACATTGAAAATCCACGTGATCCCAGATTTGTTCAAATATTGCTGTACTGGTCCTTCTTCTACCTTTACAGTGCTCACCTTCATCTCTTCAGCCGCTCCGATGAAATTAGAGCCACGATCTGATCTTATGAACTTCACTGGTCCACGGACTGCAAGGAATCTTCGTAAAGCATTTATGAATGACGAACTTGTCATTTCCTCAAGAACTTTGATGTGTGCTGCTCTAGAAGTAATACAAGTAAACAACAACCCCCATCGTTTACTATTTGCTGCTCCTCCACGAGTCTTACGAGTGGAAACCTCCCATGGTCCAAATACATCAATTCCAACCGACGTAAATACTGGTCCTGGTGTAATTCTGTCAGGTGGAACATCCGCCATCTTCTGTGTTTCAAGGCTGCGACGAAGTTTGCGACAAATGACACACTTGTGTATCATAGAAGCAATCATGCGCTTGGCACCAATAACCCAATATCCTGCGCTGCGAAGGGCTCCTTCCGTAAATATTCTCCCTTGATGTTTTACTTGTTCATGAACATGACGAATCAGAAGACAAGATATATGATTCTGTTTAGGAAGAATAATTGGGTATTATTCCAGTAGCTTTGTTTATTCTACCTCCAACTCGAAGTAGTCCTTTCTCATCCAAAAAGGGTGAAAATGTTGTAATGTTGCTATCCTTGGTCAATGGATTTCCAGCAATCAGGTTCTTTATATCTTTAGAAAAGTTCTCTTGCTGAACTTGTTTCAACACAAAGGTTTCGGCTATCTGTATCTCATCATTGCGGCTGAGTGTGACAGGTTTCTTTTGTAGACCAAGTTTACGACAGAATCGTTGAAGGCATGTAATTCCAGTGATAAGATCACACCAATTAGAAAAATGTTCAAATCTGTTGGTATTGAGACTGGGTTTTGGTGTTGACACAGTGACGGCAGTGTGAATACAAGTAGCGATTTTCACATCCAATGGTCCAACTTCCTGGTCAGTTTGAGGTTCAATGAGAGGATACCGTGTAGGTGTCACCTCTGATTCTGAGTCGTTGCAAAGCCATTGAGGTCCGATGAACAATGGTAGTTGCATGATGTCAACAACCGTCGTGATGCATCTTGTACAAGAGTCAGCAGGGTTTTTCTCACTGGAAATAAAGTTCCATTGGTCCGCAGAAGATATTCTCAAAATACGGTCAACTCTGTTGCTCACATATGTATAAAAACGACGAATGTGATTGTTTATATATCCTAAGACCACTCGACTGTCTGTGTAAAATTTCATTGATGAAAATGGAATATGGAGTTGGACAGATATAATTTCTGCAATCTCAGATGCTAGGACCGCACCGCATAACTCCAGACGAGGGACGGTTATACCCTTGAGTGTGGCTAACTTACTTTTGCCTATGTTGAAACGAACACTGGTAAGCCCATCGTTATCCACTGTTTTCAGGTAGGCTGATGCAGCTATTGCTTTTTCTGAAGCATCAGAAAAAATATGGACTTCTGACACTTTGATTAAACTGACTGATGTATGGGACAGCATACGGGGTATGGCAATGTCACTGAGGCAGTCAAGAGAAGAGCCATTCTTTCCATCTGTGAAGATGATCTGTGGGTAGTGGTTCATACCAGTCGATTCCTTCTGGTGTACATTCTCGTAGGAGAATTTTGCCACTAATGGTAATAGGAGCAATAAAGCCAATGGGATCAAACAATCTGTTTACCGTTGACAGCAAACCACGACGTATAAAGGGCTTTTCATCCTTTGGTACAGTAAACACGAAGGTGTCCTCCTTCAAATTCCAACAGAGTCCAAGAGATCGATGAACCAAATGATCATTGTCAATTTCTTTCACTTCTTCTCCCCGATCACTAATGTCAAAGGCTTCCATAACCGCAGCTTTATTGGATGTTATTTTATGTAGTCTAATTTGTCTTTCTGCTTTCATGATGTCTTGAGTACGTTTCATCAATCAAATACCATCTGATTCACTCGTTAAGGAAATGAGTCCATCCTCAACATAAAAGTTATTTTTTACGAAGTCTTTAACATCTGGGTCAGCATTTTCTACTGTTTCTAAGAGTCCGTAACAGGCAACTGCGGGTGATGGACTTTTTCGAAATACATGTGAGGTCATCCTATACATGTACTCTATCAAATCCTCCTCGGGGTTGTTATCTCTGTACCAGGTAAAGCGTAGAAAATCACGATAGTTCTCATCTACACCGAACCGGTAAAACATCTGTTCGATGTCTGTAGTCATGGCAACCTTATCCTTTCTAAAGTGTAGTAATATTCCGAGGAGGCTATTTATCATGTCTGGGCCCGTCATAAGCATAGAGTTGAGTGAAACGCATCCATATTTGGCTGACGAATCAAAAACACCCCTTATCTGATTCGGTTTCTTTGGGTTGCGTACACCAAACAGCGGTAAGTACCAGCAGTCAGAGCTTGTAGAATTCGGCACAACCTCTGCGGCTCCACTTTTCAATACTTTGTCCATGAATTTCACAAATTGTTCCTTTTTAACAGAGTCTCTTTGCAAACTGTTATGTAGAATTTGTGCCCTGTGGACAGCTTGAGATCTGTTATTTGGCATGTTGACAGGAGACTGTCGGAAAGGGAGAGGAGCAGTCCATAACCCCTCACTGTTTTTCGTAAATGATTTTCCCATAAGTTTTAGGAATTGTCTGTCTTCCACAGATAGGCCAATATGGTCATCCTCTGGGGTTTTCAAGAAAACTTCATCACGGTTACTATCTTTGTAGTCTGATGAGATCTGTTTCTTTACTAGCATGTAATTTGGACAAGGTTCATTACATGTCACTCTTAGTCATTTAGAATGGAGACTTTCTTGGCATTAAGTGATGTTCGTTGGTGAATCTTTCCGTGACAAACTTCACCAATTATGGCCCAGCAAAAACCAAGCCTCTGAGCAAATGGCGCTCCTCGGGGTCCAAGGATTTGCTCTTTGATATGGTGGGCTTCCAACAAGTCTCTGCCGATTAGTAGGTGAATTTTAGAGTTCGGATCAAACTCCGGAATATTAGATGCAATAACACTAAGATGTGTGTAAGATTTCGCAATTTCTGGTGTGGGAATCTCCGACACGTCATTAGGTATATCTTCACATTCAAGGACAGGTGGAAGATCCAAAGTAACTGTCCTGTCAATAGAACGCACTTTTAGTCCAAGAACATTCCTGCCATACATAGCTGTTTTTTCCCGAACAAGTGGCTAGGGTAAACTTTGTAGGAATGCTAGATGTATCTAATGTGTCTAACAGTTCGGGTGAAGCAAGTGTCTGATTACACTGATCATCCTCAATTGCATAAACACGGAGCACATTGTTTGGCTTATCATGATGATAGACATCCACAAGAAATGTTTTACTACAAGATCTTTCTTGGAAGATATCTCCGCAAAAGGTGGTACACATTGACGTCACAAAACTATAAGTGTCCTTTGACTCCTTAGGTAGTGGGGGTAGATTTTCTTTGCCATGTCCAAATGCTTTTGGTTGAGCAAAGGAATTACGAATTCCCTCCCCGCCATGAACGCTCGCACTTGCAGATTAAGCTTTATCTAGATGTAGTGCTGTGGCATGGTTGCTACTCCCACAAGTTTTACATTGAATATTCACTTGACAATCTCTAGCACAGTGTCTGGCAGATACACAACATCTTGTACATATGTTCTTACTTTGAAGAAAGTTTCTTCTTTCAGTGAGTGGTTTTGCACGAAAAGCCTTGCAGTCATGAATGCTGTGATTAGCTTTATGGTAAGGACAACGAGTCTGAAAGTGGCTAACAGAATTAGTGACGTCGGATTTCTTCGCATGGACTTGTCGTTTATTCGCTGTAGATTGTCGACTACTGGTGAAAGAAAAGGCAGGGTCATTTCTCACTTCACTCATTTCTCTGATGAATGCCACAAAATATGTAAATGGTGGAAATGGCACACTATTTGTTTTCTTGTATATTGAAGCTCGGGTGATCCACTTTTCTTGAAGATTGAAAGGTAACTTAGTGATGATTGGGTTTACACCGGTTGACGAATTGAAATAAGCTAGACTGCTAGCAAACACAGAGTTTGTCATTAACGATTCTATCTTGATAAGAATGTTTAGTAAATCATAGAGTCGTTTGTTTTTTCCTGATTTGACTGGCTGAAAGTTTTCTAGCTGTTGGCGAATTGAGGCTTCCACCATTTCCGGTCTGCTATACATATGGTCTAGTCTCTCCAAAATAAGTCCTAATGCATGTTTAGGCTTTCCTGGGTTTGCATTCCGAATTCCAGATGCTGCTTGCTTGGAACGCAGGTAGGTTAAGGTTACAACCAAATATTCTACTTGCCTATATGATATGACGTCATAGTAAGCTATATGACGTGAAGTGTAGAGATAACAATTTCTTATTATCGATTTCTAAGATTGATTTGAGGTCGTAAAAATTAATCAAAATATGCAGACACATAATACAAACAGAATTTTGTCGTTTCTGGGTCTCTGTAGTTATCACAGGGGTTAAATACCAAACCCGTGACGTCATAACTGTTGATCATGCAGTAGCAGAGAGAAATTGAAATGTAACGAGAATTCATGTAAACAAACACAAGAAATCGGAGTTTAAAAGCATTTAGAATGAATATCATGTGTGATTCATGTGGGAATAAAGCTTATGAATAAGGTATGGTTATATACTTCAACAATTTCTTCGTAAAATTAAAGCAGGGAGGGTGTTTGCTTGCCGATCAGCCTTTCCTCTGTCGTTCGTAACAAATAAGATGCAAAAGTTCAACACTACGCCGCACACTTTGAAACTTAATTTTTGTTTTTATCTAAAGTTCATATTCTATTGTTTTTGAAAAGTGCTGCTAGAATCGTATGGTTTACGGGAATAAATGCATTTTTTTCGATGTTATAAACAAAATGTAAAAATTTTGGGAAGGTTTCGTCAGAAAGTGTTGAATAATTATTTCTGTGATAGGACAGTAGGATTCTAGCAGCACTTTCCATGGTACAGAGATGTTTTTACATAATTATTATTGCAAATTGAAATTAATTATCCCCGGGGTAGTGTTGAATTTTTCATTTTCATTAAGACATATTTCCTAATTATAGATGTCACGTGATGACGTCGTAGTGAAGTGCTTTATGTAGTATAAGTCCCATTGAAGTCTATAGAATGCATAATTATAACAAAAGTATTATGCTTGACTTTTCCGATTTATTAGGGTTACATAGTTATAAAAAAAGTCTTAATTCGCCTAAATCTGGTCCATGTGCTGCCTTAACATACCTGCGAATTTCCAGTAAGTCTATTTATAAGAAGTTCACGTTCCTCATAAGCTGAAGCTTTCAGTTCACAAATAATGTTCTTAAAGGAGGATTTCCATGCTGTGTAAGATTCGATGTATCCTCAAAATTTGAAAAGCGTTCAGGTAGCAACTGCTTTCTCATGAGAAACAATGACATTTCAGACATCATTGTCTGGGAATCACCTCCTACAGCATGTACAGATTTCTGTTTACTTGAATCGACATTAGGCTGATTAGGGATCTCACTGGGAATCTCACCAGGTAAACTGGACACATACTTAGACGCTCTTTGACTGGAAGTTTCCTCATCCAACTGTAGATCTTCCACAGATTCCTCGTCGCTAGCCGCTTCTATAATGCTTTCTTGTTTAAGTAGTTTTAAGTCAATCTCCAATTCCTCTTTCTTCCTCTTTAGTTCTGCCTTCTGAATGCTCTCTTCAACTTCCAGACGTAGTTTCTCTTTCTTTAACTCTGCTTCTTTTTTCATTAGTTCTAATTTGCGTTCCTTTCTTCTTTTCTTCTCTAAACTAGATATAGATACATTTGAGACCGAGTCTAACAGGTCAAGTTTCAGTTTTTTAATATTGTTGAACGCTTTCTGCACTACAGATTTTCCCTTATCAAAATCATCAGCACATCTTTGCCTTTCATTTCTTGTTAACTCACTGTTATACTGTCGCAGAAATGACAAATAGTCTTCAGTGTGTCTTTGATAATCACTAAAGGCACTGTTGATTTGACTTTCTAATTCTCTGTAATGATCAATGTTCTTGTCAGTTTGTTGTATGCTAAGGATGAAGTCTTCTATTACCTTCCACCGTTCACGGTAGCCTAGTGGTAGAGCGTTCGCTTCGTGATCGGGAGGTCCGGGTTCGATTCTCGTTCCCGACGCCGCGTCAAACCTAAGAGGTAAAAATAGGTAGTGACTGTTCCTCGCCAAGCGCTCGGCATCAGAAGTGAAAGTCACGGGTCTTTCGGATATGACCTTAAAAACGTAGGTCCCGTGTCACGGTAGGCGCTGGCACGGTAATGAACCCTCACTGCTCAAAGGCCCTGAATGCCGAGTATAGGTCTAAATTTGAAGCCCTTCACCGGCATACGGTGACGTCTCCATATGAGTGAAAAATTCTCAAGAGGGACGTTAAACAATATACAATCAATCAATCTATTACCTTCCAACTTCTGAATAAAGGCTTCTTATATTTCATACAGGTTTCTTCAAAATGAACATGTCCTTTTTCACTAAATTTGGTTTCATGTTTTGTCGACGTATTAGTATCTTCAGCCTTGTCTGTGGAGAGTTTCTCTGCTGAAGTCATAGTTCCGTCTTGTCTCAAATCTCTTTACTGTACTGTTTGGAAAACAGTAAGTATAACCAAGTCACAGTATGATGTTCAGAATTCTTTAATCAGTTGCATATGTGTGAATGTGGTAAAGAGCTGAAAAAATACATAACAAAAAACATAAGTATATATGACAATCATGACAAATCAAGACACAAAACAAACACAAATTCATATTAAACTAACTCACATAATAACCTAACTTAAATACAACAATACTGAGACAATGAAAAAGTGTACATGTAATTTATGGCATGGTGCCTAGCCAGGGAAATGACCATAAAAATAGGACGTAATTAAATATGAATATAATGTGCACCATGGGAAAAAATAGTAAGCCTACATAAATCAGTTATTAAAAGAAATAAGATTAACTCACAGAAAATAGATGTCAACTTAGTAAGACTTCATCATGTAAACACGAGAAAAAATGGTGGTCTTTATAAAGTAGCAAGGCAAACTATTTTACAAGATAAATAACCGTGCGTGCTGAAAATGCTATTGCAACATATACTTATGAACACATGATGTATTAATAACTTACATTTTGCGAGGACATAGATGGAACAAGGTAGCAGAGGTATTCACAAAGAGGTTCACAAAATGGTACATTGTAACTTGGTTGGTACAACGTTATTTGATTAACCACTTCTGTGCCACAGGGCCGATTTTGGGCCGATCACACAGTTGCGTAGAGTGCCACGGGGTCGATTTTAGTGATATGAATTGTGACTTTGTATTTCTTTTACTTCTATTCAACGTAAATAATTATTGAACTTTTGCATCCTTTTATTGCATAACATTAAAAGTTTTATGGCTTATTTGTAGAATATCATGAATATTTCGGGCAAATATATGGATAAAC
>PRKT01001023.1:129799-153279 GCA_003671525.1 Saccostrea glomerata | reverse complement strand
AAAAAAGACTTCCCTTATTTCAACCTTCCTCCCTGCCTCTAGGCTCTTCAAATCAGGATGTGTAGTGTATTTGAGAGCATTTATATACACTTTGTGCCTCAAACTGCCTCCAATGTTTTATCTGTCTGTCAGTCCCAATATGTTTTCATTCCATTGCAGTTAATGTTGTATTCCAATCCATAAAAGACAACTTGATAAAATAATAACCATTTCCTTAGTGCTGATAAGTAGAAAGAAACACTGACTTATGTCAGAAAGAGAGAATTTTGAAAACAATCTTTTTAGCTCACCTGAGCCGAAGGCTCAAGTGAGCTTTTCTGATCACATTTTGTCTGTAGTCCGTCTGTCCGTCCGTCTGTCTGTCTGTCTGTAAACTTTTCACATTTTCGACTTCTTCTCAAGAACCGCTGGGCCAATTTCAGCCAAACTTGCCACAAAGCATCCTTAGGTGAAGGATATTCAAGTTTGTTCAAATGAAGGGCCACGCCCTCATTCAAGGGGAGATAATTGGGAATTAATAAAAATTTGGTTGCATGTTTTAAAAATCTTCTTCTCAAGAATAACTGTGCCAGGAAAGATGAAACTTATGTGGAAGCATCCTCAGGTAGTGTAGATTAAAGTTTGTTCAAATCATGACCCCTGGGGGTAGGGCGGGGCCACAATGGCCGACCAAAGTTTTACGTAGAAATATATAGGAAAATTCTTTAAAAATCTTCTTCTCAAGAACCACTCTCCCAGGAAAGATGAAACTTATATGGAAGCATCCTCAGGTAGTGCAAATTCAAGTTTGTTCATATCATGACCCCCGGGGGTAGGGTGGGGCCACAGTGGCCGACCAAAGTTTTACATAGAAATAATACGGAAAATTCTTTAAAAATCTTCTTCTCAAGAACCACTCTGCCAGGAAAGATGAAACTTATATGGAAGCATGCTCAGGTAGTGCAAATTCAAGTTTGCTCATATCATGACCCCGGGGGGTAGGGCTGGGCCACAATGGCCGACCAAAGTTTTACATAGAAATAATAAGGAAAATTCTTTAAAAATCTTCTTCTCAAGAACCACTGGGCCAGGAAAGATGAAACTAATATGGAAGCATCCTCAGGTAGTGTAGATTAAAATTTGTTCAAATCATGACCCTCGGGGTAGGGCGGGGCCACAATGGCCGACCAAAGTTTTACATAGAAATAATAAGGAAAATTCTTTAAAAATCTTCTCAGGAGCCACTGTTCCAGAAAAGATGAAACTTATATGGAAGCATCCTCAGGTAGTGTAGATTCAAGTTTGTTCAAATCATGACCCTCCGGGGTAGGGCGGGGCCACAATGGCCAACCAAAGTTTTACAAAGAAAAATATAGGAAAATTCTTTAAAAATCTTCTTCTCAAGAATAACAAAGCCAGAATTGATCATATTTATATGGAAGCATCATACGGTAGTGTAGATTAAACTTTGTTCAAATCATGACCCCCAGGGGTAGAGCGGGGCCAAAATGGCCAACCAAAGTTTTACATAGAAATCACATAGGAAAATTCTTTAAAGAAATCTTCTTCTCAAGAATAGCAAAGCCATGATTGGTCATGGGACTACTTTTGGATTTAAACTTTTCAATAATAAACCAATTTCTACTTTTTACTAGCCACAGTGCTCAGGTGAGCGATGTGGCCCATGGGCCTCTTGTTTTTGTTCTTAAATTTTTGAAAGCTGCGTTTGGTTTGTATATTTCCACTTAAGATGTTAGTTTCTCTCACATATTTTTACCATTGCTTAAGGGACATAACCCTGGCAAAAGTTGCAATAGAGTTTGGAGTTTATAAGATTAACATTCTTTTCTACATTGGATTAAGACTGGATTTAAGATGGTTTCTTGGTGTGACATTAGAGCTATATAACCATGATAACTGTAATTTATTAATTATTACTGGATAATCTCAATCTGTATCACATCTTTACAGGTGAATGCAAATCTCGCTTTACTAGTCGAAAAGTGCCGTACTGTGTTAAATACCACCCAGAAGAGGACAAACAACATTTATTTGTTGCAGGAACGTCAGACAAGAAAATTGTCTGTGTAAGTATCCAGTGTCAACTCAGAATAACAATTAATTAAAATCCTGTCAGAAATATTGATGAACTTTTCTTTCAGAGCAAGTTAGGAAAAATGTTTTCAAATAAATTATCAATGATGAATTTAAACAGATTTTTTTTTTATAATTTGGTTCTCAAGTGGATTTTTAGTTGGTTATTTATTTGAAAACCATATCTAAAAATTAATATAAATTATATCTTTAATATAAATCCTGCTATACTCTATTACCAGTGGGATATTAGGTCAGGGGAGATTGTACAGGAGTATGACAGACATCTAGGAGCCGTCAACACCATCACATTTGTAGATCAGAACCGGAGATTCGTGTCCACCTCAGACGACAAAAGTTTACGAGTCTGGGAATGGTTTGTAGTCTTTTGTGAATTTATGAACCCATGAATTAAATTATTTTTTTTTATGGAATTGTACACCAACAGTAGTAAGAGTTATTACTTAGATTTTGGTGAATTTTATTGATATTGGATATTATTTTTAGGGATGTTCCTGTGGACTTTAAGTATATTGCTGATCCTAGTATGCATTCCTGTCCTGCAGTACAGTTGTCAAGAAATGGTAAGTATACCAAGGCATAGGGGGAAAAGAGACAGAATAATAGGTATTTATATATCAAATGCCACTGCAGATCTAAATCATTCAGCATTGCATTTGAAAAACTCAAGCATTTTAAACCTATTTACTGTCAAAACTTGCAACATTGCTAAGGTTTGGAGGGAGTCAGTTTCCCAAGCTTTCATTAGAATAGTATGCCAGTTCTTGAAAAGGAATGTAAGCTGTCATGTAGACATATGTGAAGTTAATGTAAATATATTAACTAATACATGTCATGAAAGGATTCACTCAAAACTAGTTACAAAATGAATTTTTTAGAAGAATTGAAACACATTAACCAGTAAAAGTGTCATGTTGTAGGTAAATGGTTGGCTTGTCAGTCCATGGACAACAAGATCATCATCTTTAACGTACTGAACAGATTTAAATACATGAGGAAGAAGACATTTACAGGTCACATGGTATGTACCCAACAGATCAGTCAATGCAGTATCAGAGTTGTCTCCCATTTCATGCATTTATGATCCTTTACATTAATGATAATATTTCAGGTGGCTGGTTATGCATGTGGAGTGGATTTTTCACCTGATATGAGGTAGGACTTTTTTTTTAAAAAAAACATGAACATTTACAAACTTTTTAAAAATGTCACATATGCATACTTGGAAAATATTTAAATAATTGAATTTTTTGTCTTCCATTTTAAAAAGCATTTTATATATAAATATATATATAAATTTTAACCAAAGGCCATTTGTTAATAAAGGAATATTCATATTTTCACGAATTTGTCAAGAAAGCTAAATTTTTTTAGTTGAAGTTGTATTTGTTTTTCTCACTAGCTACTTAATCTCTGGTGATGCTGACGGTAAATTATATATCTGGGATTGGAAGACTACAAAACTGTACAATAAATTCAAGGCTCACGACGACGTGTGTATCGGTGCGTTGTGGCATCCACATGAAACGTCTAAAGTGGCGACATGTGGCTGGGACGGCGTCATCAAGTACTGGGATTGAAGAGAAAGAGTTCTCCACGAAGAATAATAGTGTACTACGTCAAATGGAAAAGAAAAAGTTGAAATTTTCGATTTCTTTGATCACTTCCTGTGACGACCGGAAGTGACGGCGGACAATGTTAACCCAAATGGTTTTGCCTACTTATCAAGATCTATCACTCATATAAGTTTGGTTTCTTAATCTCTTACCGTTTTTTAGATATGACTAGGACAAAACTTTTTTAAAAAAATAGAAAATCGGACATATCTGACGACCGGAAGTTAATTCTGAAAAACTGAAAACTGCATTTAAAAGATATTTTTACTCTCTATCATCCCTGAAGATTTCATCTGAATCCGTCCATTCATCTCTGAGAAATCGTCAAAACAAAAAGGAAAAAAAATAATAATAATAATAATAAAAAGAAAAAACAGTAGAATCACTATAAGGTCTTCCGTCTGAAACGGAAGACCTTAATAAGAAGAAACTAGAAACTCTTGTTGCTACAGCAACAAAGAAGGTCTTCCGTTCTCCTCTATTTATCTACATGAATGAGCTTTTATCTATGTTAAAAAGGCATATAATATTTTTAATGATTTCAGGAAAACAAACAGCCTGAGGTGTAACTTACCAAGATTCTTTACTTTACTTTAGACAATTATAGTCTTAATAACATTTACAAAAATCATTTTCAATTTTTTATCACTTCCTGTGACGACCGGAAGTGAAAATATTTATGGGATAGTATAATACTAAATTAATGCAGTTTTTCTTTCATAACCGGAAGTTGTCCATTTTGTTTCCAGTGGGACTGACATATTTCAAAACTACAAAAAAGATGCTATAATGTATTACTAAAAAAGATTCCATAAGAAAAGTTTTTATTCATTTGTTCACTTCCTGTGACAACCGGAAGTGTTGGTGGACAATCTTTTCCTGACTAGTTTTGCCTACTCATCAAGATCTACCACTTGTAAAAGTTTGGTGTCTTAATCTCTTACCCTTTACGAGATCTAGTTATGATAACTTCTCATTTTGAGGACAGGAAATCACGCAACCGGAAGTGAATTTTATAAAGATATTTGGGGTTACTGAAGACAGTTACAGTCTTTATAACATATCCAAAATCATTTCAAATACCTCATCTATAAAAAATATTTACAGGAAAGAAAAATACTCAAATTATGTAGCTTTTCTCTTATAACCGGAAGTTGTCTTCTTTGTTTCCGGTGTTACAGTAACTGACTTATTTCAAAACTACAAATAAGATGCTATTATGTGATGAAAAAAAGTTTCCATAAGGGAAAGTTGAATTTTTGGACTTCTTTGATCACTTCCTGTGATGACCGGAAGTGACGACAGACAATCTTATCCCCCATGGAATTGCTTACTCATCAGGATATACCACTTGTAAAAGTTTGGTGTCTTATTCTCTTACCGTTTACGAGATCTAGCTATTATAACTTCTCATTTTGAGGACAGGAAATCACACGCAACCGGAAGTAAATTTTAAAATAATAGTTGATGTTAGTGTAGACATTTGCAGTCTGAATAACATATCCAAAAACAGTTGCAAACACTTTATCTATAAAAAATATATATTGGAAAGAAAATACTCAAATTATTTAGTTTTTCTCTTATAACCGGAAGTTGTCGTTTTTGTTTCCAGTGGAGCTGATATATTTTGAAACTACAAATAAGGCGCTATAATGTGATGCAATAAACGTTCCATAAAAGAAAAGTTGAAATTTCCGATGTTTTGACCACTTCTTGTGACGACCGGAAGTGACGGCGGACAATCTTAACCTATATGATTTTGCCTTCTCGTCAAGATCTACCACTCCTATAAGTTTGGTGTCTACATCTCTTACCGTTTCCGAGATATAGCTATAAGAACTATTCATTTTGAGGACAGGAAATCACGCGACCGGAAGTGAATTTTCCAAAGATATTTGACGTTACTGTAGTCATTTGCAGTCTAAATAACATATCTAAAAATCATTTCAAAAACTTTATCTATAAAAAAATATTTATGGGAAAGAAAAATACTGAAAATATGCAGTTTTTCTCTTATAACCGGAAGTTGTTGTTTTTGTTTCCGGTGGGACTGACATATTTCGAAACTACGAGTAAGATGCTATAATCTGATGCAAAAAAACTTTCAAAAAAAAAAAGGTGAAATTTTCGATATTTAGGAACACTTCCTGTGACGACCGGAAGTGACGGCGGACGATCTTAACCCAAATGGATTTGCCTACTTATCAAGATCTATCATCCCTGTAAGTTTGGTGCCTAAATCTCTTACCGTTTTTGAGATCTCACTCGGATTAAATATTTTTGAAAAAAGCGGAAATCGGACATATCTGACGACAGGAAGTGAATTTTGAAAAAATGAAAAAAACGTCTCGAGGTATTTTCATTCTCTATCATCCCTGAAAATTTCAGGAAAATCCGTCCAGCCATCTCTGAGAAATCCTGCCGACAAGATTTGGGGAAAAAAATAATAATAAGAATAATAATAAGAAAAATCAGTAGAATCACTATAAGGTCTTCCGTCTGAAACGGAAGACCTTAAAAACAGTAGAATCACTATAAGGTCTTCCGTCTGAAACGGAAGACCTTAAAAAGATGTGAAAATAGTTACTGGGCAAGTTTGCACTCTATGAAAGCTAAAATTCAAAATTGAACAGAATTTGTCTTGTTTTTGGGGGGTAAATAATTATTGGGAGGTTTCCACAGTTTGTGATTTTACAGACATATAAATTCTTATGTATATCTTCTCCAAAACAAAACTTTTGTTAATTATGAGATTTTTTTTCAAATTTGACTTTTCAGACATAATGTAATTAGCATTTATAGTTCTTCAACTATTTGATAAAAGTATGTTTTGAATGTAACCTCAGTATGTTAATGATCTAAATTGACAAAAGACAATCAAACTTTGCATTAAAACATTCCATTCCTTCAGTTGTACTAAATCAGAAATGCCTCTCTAAACAATCATCAGAATCCACATTAACCTGGCATGACAAATTCTTTGTCCTTTACCAAATTTTTCACCGACATATATGTCATCACAAACAAAGCTGCCCTTTCACACTTAACACACATATCCATTTGACGAAGTACACTATTATTCTTCATGAAGAACTGTTTCTCTTCAATCCCAGTACTTGATGACGCCGTCCCAGCCACACGTCGCCACTTTTGATGTTTCATGAGGATGCCACAATGCACCGATACACACATCGTCATGTGCTTTGAATTTATTGTACAGTTTGGTTGTCTTCCAGTCCCAGATATATAATTTACCATCAGCATCACCAGAGATTAGGTAGCTAGTGAGAAATATAAAAACAAGTTCAACTAAAAAATTTTTAGCTTTCATGTAAAATTCATAAAAATATGAATATTCCTTTATCAACAAATGGCCTTTGGTTTAATTCATATTTAATTCATATATATAAATGCTTTGAAAAATGGCCCAAAAATTGATTTAAATTTAATTTTAATAGTTTCTAAGCATGCACATGACATTTTTTTCAACTCCAGAATGAATATATACATGTAAATGTTAAAATTTGACAAAAAAAGTCCTACCTCATATCAGGAGAAAAATCCACACCACATGCATAACCTGCCACCTGAAATATTTAACATCAGTATAAAGTAAAGCAAACCAGAGTTCACCTTGTTTAATGCATGAAATGGGAGACAACTCTGACATTGCATTGACTTATCTGTTTGGTTACATACCATGTGACCTGTAAATGTCTTCTTCCTCATGTATTTAAATCTGTTCAGTACATTAAAGATGATGATCTTGTTGTCCATGGACTGACAAGCCAGCCATTTACCTATAAAACAACTCTTTTACTGTTAAATGATGATAAAATATTTCTAAAAAATTCAAATTATAAATTATTTTTAGTAAATCCTGTCAAATATTAATAAATATATTTACATTAATTTCACATATGTAACTATATATGGAAACTTACATTCCTTTTTAAGAACTTGAATACTATTCTAATGAAAGCTGAGGAACTTCCACTGCATTTTAGCAATGTTGCAAGTTTTGACCGTGAATAGCTACTAAATTCTCGTGTTTTTGAAATGTAATACTGAATGATTTAGAACTGCAGTGGCATTTAAGATATAAACACTATTTTTGCTATCACTTTCCCCCTTACCATTCCTTGAAAGTTGTACTGCAGGACAGGAATGCATACTAGGATCAGCAATGTACTTAAAGTCCACAGGAACATCCCTAAAAATAACATTGATTTTCAATAAAATTCACCAAAAAATTACAGTAACAATTTTTACAATTGTTGGTGTATAATTTTACAAGTTGTGTTTTTGATTCAGGGCCTTATAAATTCCGCAGATGACTACTTGCCATTCCCAGACTCGTAAACTTTTGTCGTCTGAGGTGGACACGAATCTCCGGTTCTGATCTACAAACGTGATGGTGTTGACCGCCCCTAGATGTCTGTCATACTCCTGCACAATCTCCCCTGACCTAATGTCCCACTGTAAATAAGGTATAGCAGGATTAATACAAAAGTTTAGTCATAATAATTTATAGATATGGTTTTCAAATAAATGAACAACTAAAAATCTATTTGAGAACCAATTTAATTAAAAATATTTTTCCTAACTTGCTCTGTAGAAAAATATTCATCATTATTTCTGACGGGATTTTAATTAATTTCCTTCTTCTGAGTACATACTAAATACTTACACAAACAATTTTTTTGTCTGATGTTCCTGCAACAAATAAATGTTGTTTGTCCTCCTCTGGGTGGTATTTAACACAGTAGGGCACTTTCCGACTAGTAAAGCGAGATTTGCATTCACCTGTAAAGACATAAACAAATTGAGATTTATCTAGTAATAATTAATAGATTACAGTTCACATGGTTATTTAGCATTACTTTCACACCAAGAAACCCTTAAAAATTTGGTCATAACCCTATGTTGAAAAAACAATGTTATACATATAATCACCAAACTCTACTGCAACTTTTGCCAGAGTTATGTCCCTTAAGCAATGGTAAAAATGTGTGAGAGAAACTGAAAATTTTAGAGAGGAAAGATGCAAAACAATCGCAGCTGTCTAAAATTTGAGGACAAAAATAAGATTGTTTTCAAAATTCTCTCCTTCTGACATAAACCTATTGTGTTTCTTTACATCGTACTTAATACTACTTATCAGCACTAAGGAAATGTTTATTTCATTAAATATTGTCTTTGTGAATTGGAATACAATGTGCAGGGCAATGGAATGAAAATATATTGGGACTGACAGACAGTTAAAAGAATGGAGGCATTTTAGGGCATAGAATACCGGTATACAGAATGCATTCAATTGTATAGCACTTCCTAAATAATGACTGTGTATTATTTTTTAAAGAAGTTTGGAGAGAGGATGGAAGTTGAAATAAGGAAAGTCTTTTTTTATTTTCTCACCAGATAGTTAAAGGACTAGAGGCAAAAAAAAAAACAACCCAAAAAATCATTTCAATTTGAGAACTTACAGTGTATATCCACTTTCAATATTACACTCAGCAGATTATGAAAGAAGAAATCAAAGATGGGTTTTTTTATGAGATATAGGTGGAAAGGGACTTGAATGAGGAGAAATCACTGAGATCCTCACCTGTTTCTGTGTCCCACAGTTTGATGTACCTGTCATACCCACAGCTGAGGAACTCCTTTCCGGAATTGTTAAAGGTGATGTCCCTCACCGCCTGTTTGTGGCCGCTGTAGGTACGTATGCACCGCCTCTCATTGTAAACCTCCCAGATCTAAAATACATTCACAAGTCAAGGTATTTTTTTTGTAGAAGATCATTTTGGTACATAGCATCCTTACACAATTTTCAAATTTTCTCCAAAAAAATGTGCATAAAAACAATTAATAAAGTGCCATGCCACAGCATGATACGCCCGTCAAAATATTACAATTACAATGTATCTTAAACAGCTAAAAGTGCAGGAAAATCATGTCAACCTTGATTTTAAGATTTCAATGATTTTTACACACCTTAAAAAATTTGTTTATCCATCTCCTGTGGTGTAGGCATTAATTATAACAAATATTGCATCATTCATAAATTTCTATACCTTGCCAAATGCCTATCATATTAAACAATATCAAATTAGTCTTCACAACTTAATCTATACCTAATTAATTTTGGAAATAAAAGGCTGGCCATCAAATATAAATTAACTGACCAACAGTTCTTCTGTCTAATTCCCGAAGGGTACAGATAAGACCATGTTCTGAAGAAATGATAGAGACATGCAGCTAGCCTTCCTACATTGAACACATTAATTAATCTTTAACTGGATGCTTGTCTACTCATTACTCCCAAAAGATTATTGGATCTGCACTATCTACCATAAAACATTTTTAAAACATATAAAACATCAATGATTTTTTTTTTTAGATTTAATGTCAGACAGTTGTTAATATGCAATTCATATGGACATGCAGATTCCACCCCTACCCCCATAAAATTAATTTTTAAGTTCATAATATTTATGTAATATCAAAATAGTTTAATATGCAATATCAAATTTGTTTTAATTACTTCTCATCAAATTCATTTTAAAACTTCGGCTAGCCAACAAGAGCTATTTTTAATCCAACAGGCTTACCCATTTTGCCCAATACTCAAGGGATATAGATAGCACTGATGCTCTTACAGCTACTCCTCACACTAAACTCATTAATTTCTCTCTGTAATTTGACATGCAATTTTCTGTTAGCAAAATTCCTCTTCAGACCAGTGCTTGATAATTAGACTCCTGGGAGTGGTGGAATTTCTCTAACATACATTATATTTGTTATAGATTGCTGTCAAGTATATGCTAAAAAAATAAGTATTTTCTTGATTTAACATTTTTCTATTAAGGTTAGTGCAATAGTTTTAACATTTTTTTGAATGTGTAAATGAATAGAAAAAAAATCATTTTTTTTTTAAAATTCCAATTAAATTAAAGGTCACAGTGACCAAGAAGGTAGGAAGCTAAAAATAACTATGGGGTTTTCCAGTGAAAGTTGTCAAAAATTTGAACATCGGTAAATTCTTTTTACTCCCAAGGAAACTTTATTAGTCCGTTCGGACTAATTAGCTATAATTTTTATTAGTCAGAATGAAAATGTATTAGTCTGAGACAAACGGACTAATGTTAATGTCGAACCCTGCCAAGTTTCAAGATTTAACCTTATCATCTCAGAATTGAAAGACATTAACACCTTTATAAAATTGTGAGAAAGGTTTAAAAACACTTTTGTGCTCAATACATTAAATCAAACAAACCATACAATACCTTTATTTTACAGTCCATACTGCAAGACAACAGTAAATGTGCTGACAAAGGAAACCACCGAATGGCAGAAACCCCCTTGGTGTGCCCCGTCCAGGTGTGAATGTGTTTTTTGGGCAGGAAGCACTTTTCTGGTGGATCCTCTGACTTGAGGTTGACCCCAACATCTTGAGGGATATGTAAGAATGATCTCCCTTGGTAGTCATAAGCATCTTTGACTGAAATTCAAGAACAGCAATATTTCTTATTTCAGTTATCAATACATGTCTGCATGTTCTGGGGAGAATATACCAGGTCAAGATAGGAAACACAATTTAAAATTCTTTTAACAAGGGAAAAGTATAAATAATTATGGTTATTTCTATTGATCTAATATAGTCCATTGAATGAAACCAAGAAAAAACTTGTTTTATGCAGATGAACATATTCTTAAATGAGAAAAAAACTGACTGGAACTATATTTTAAACACCTGCATCACAATTTTTACAACATCAAAGAAAGTAGTGTGTTTCATGTATGTATTATTCCTAAAAGTATTATGTATTTAAAAAAATCTTACTATGAAGAGTGGTCTTTTCATCACCAGTCTTTTCTTCTGTTTGTTTTGTCGTTTTGCTTCTTTTTGCCAGAATTTCATCAAGTTCTTTTTTCTCTTCCTAAGAATTGATAAAACAAAAAAATGATTAAAGGCACTGCAAAGCACTTCTATTATGCACTAACTCATGCACCAATTTTTTTTAGTTGTCAGAAGGGTATTATTTATGTGTTTAATTCTAAAGATAAATTTTTGAATCTTTACAATTGTAGAGATGTAACAGAATATCTAACTTCATTTGGTTTCATGACTGTCTTTTCATCAACAAATTTGCCCCAGGGTCCTAAATATCCTTCAATATTGCCCGGGTCATCATTACGTAATCTCTTTCTTTTATCCTCAGGCCTTTTCTTTGTCGATTCAAAAACTGTCTTTCCTGATAAAACAAATTTAATAAATCTTTACTCCTCTTGCAGCCACAGTTAATATCATGATTTGAACCATATTTTAATTCATACTATATTATTATAAAATTTGAATAGCGCTAAATATAATCAAAACAACTCTAACATGTCTAAAGCGCTTAAACATCGAAAATAAAGATAAAAATATACAATAATTAGAACATAATTAAGAATCTGAAATTAGACATATAGTTATAAAAATAATGAAAACAATTATTAAAATCATTTAAATATTAGCTCCTAAAATCATGAAAGTAGGTACAACTATGTACATTATAAAATGGAGATAAATAGCCACATGATTTTTATATAACATATAAAAGAACACAAAATTTTTATCTGTCCAGTTCAGTGGTTTTTAATAAACAATATTGAAATAACCTACCATTTTTTTCTTTATTCATTAATTATCTCAGTCTGATGGGGGGAGTGGCTCTCCATATATGAGGAAAAAATTATTATTGACTTCATCCATTAAAAGTAAAACATTTGGCAACTTGGAGTAAAATTGACCCAGCATGTGGCCAAGAACAATATTATGCCATTGATTCATTGAAATAAGTATATTGCTAAAACATTTCTTTGGATATAAAGAACTTCTATGACCAAGTTGTTCACCTTTATTTTCATCTTTAGCAGTGCCGTCACCAATCATTACTGGCTCAGCTACAACACTGTTTCCTTCTGAGGGATCCATAGCATATCCTAAGTAGAAAAAAAAATCATTCTGGTACCTTATTGTCGGTTTCTACTTTTCGGCATTGTGATAATTAATCAAAGCATGTAATGATGTTTGCAACTAATAACAGGCATAAATAAAAGACAGTCAATGCAATGTACATACCATAACTATGAAATGTTCTTCTCTGGTTCTCAAACTCAAAGTTACTGACATGAGCAGGCTCTGCAAACCCTGCCAGGGTGTTCCTGGTGGCTAACATCTGTCGGGTTTTGAATGGATTTGTAGGCCCAACCTATAGACAACAGACACATGTTATAAAAGAAATATGTGTCTAAAAATCTAAGATTTTATTAGCAATCTTTCAAAATCATTTTTTTTTAATCACATGAATCATATGCAGGTCTGGTACAATCACTAGTTTTAGCTACGTAGCTTGATTTACCTACCGGTACTTAGCTTTATTTAACTACCTAAGGTAGCTTTATTTAGCTACCAAATCAATTTATTTGTATAAAAAAGCATTTTTCTCAGGGTGTGCAGAAAATATCATTTTGATGCAGTGATCATTTTCAACTTTGAACTCATCTGAAAACAATTCATGAAAAATCCCTCTTGAAGAAATGTCTTTTTCTGCGCAATTGCAATCAAAGTTCTGAAAGTTTTGAGGCTATGTATGACAGTTAGAACAGTTACTCCTTAAATGAAATGAAAAAAGAAGTCCAGTTCCAGTAAACACAATAATAGGTCAGTAATTATTCAGCACAATGTGAAGTAATCATCCTCAGTCATGCTTCACCGCATGCATGAAAGAGGACAGTTAACCAAACAATGGAATTACTTACATGTTATGCTCTAAATTGTCTAAATGCAGCAATGTATAAACTATCTCTGCTTTGGATTGTTTTTTTAACCTCCCCAGTATTAATATTAATAGTCATTTTATAATTACAATTTTTATGTCTCTTTTTAATAAACAGAAAATTTTTGAAAAGTTGCATTGAAATAGCTAAATAAAGCTACCTGAGGTAGGTAAATAAAGCTACGTAGGTAATTTTTCCTACGTAGCTAAATCTAGTGATTGTACTGGACCTGATATATGTATTCAAAATGCTTTAAGATCATGATTTGTACAACAACATTGTAAGAATAATAAATAGTGATAGAGAATGATTGAATCCCCAGTTTTTACCTTTGGTGCATACAGTTCCTCATATTTAGGATTATATGTAACTTCTTTAACAGAACTTCCAATATGTCTTTTTTGTTCAATGTCCTCCTGAAATGAAAATAATTAAGTTTTCATTAATGACCAAATCTGTTTTAAGTCTTACCTACAAAAATCTCTTATGAGATAAAGATGAAAATATTACAGGGCGGAGCCCTCTCACGGGCCCGAAGGGCCCGTGAGAGCGAAGCTCTCCCTATAGGTAACACGTATGTATTTGAAAAATAAAAGAAATCTATTGAAAACTATATGTCATTTACAATACCTATGGAACTGAGATTCTTGGCGACAATATGGCGTCGGCACAAATGGCGTCGATTTTATCCACGCGCATATTCTCGTTGTTGATGAGACTTTCATCAAAGTAAAAACATTCAATCCAAGGATAATGTGTAGTTATTCTTTTTTACTCAAAATCAAATCCATTAGTAATCAGACCCTTCCTACTTTCGTTTTAGACGTTTAGATTTATTTATAGTTCGCGCTAACAAGTAAAACGGCATTTGATTGGTCAGAATTTCCCTGAAGGCGGCGCTGTCGTCTGCACTATGGAGGAGCGGATCTATATGTGGCCCCTTTCACAAGAATATCCTTATTTATTTGTTTAATAAAATTTGCCAATAATAAATGTCTTCAGGATTATACTTGTCAATACATACCAAGCTAGAAATATAGGATTTTTTTTAGACATAGTATATTTTTTGAACAGTTAAAAATGTTTTTAAAGTGATAAAATAAAATACCCTGTGAAAAGTCTAACAGGGGACTCAATCAGAGTAAGTGGATTTCTTCTTTTTTTTTCTTTTTTTTTTTTAAGGTATCAAAATTGTTTATGAATATCTACTTGTACATGAATACATTAATATTTATAGCAGATGGAAGTCTGAGTCTCATTTTTGTTGTGACTTTTTAAGATTTAATATTTTATTTTACGAAGTTTTCATATGACAAAATTTCAGTTTATTATTAAGATCACTATCAAAAGAAAAATCTAATAAATCTAATACGATGTATGTATTTTAAACATTTAAAAAGTTGTTTGTTTTTTTTTGACAATTGGAATTACATATATTTGTCTAAATTAAAGCAGGGGGAAAAGTTAAACAATGTATGATGCACAGTCTGGAGAGGTAGTTGTTCAGTCTACATGCATACATCTTACAGTAAATGCATGTAAATATCCACAAAGTTATATGACTTCAAAGTTATAATTAATGGGTTTCCAATTGATGTAAAATAAAAAGAAATAAATAAAAAGAAAAAAAAGATATATCACAACAGGGACATAGTATTAAATGTCCCTGATGATGATCATGCATCCTTTAGTTTTGCAAATTTTTTTTCTCGTAAAAGTTTTGATGCTGTTATATTTTCAACCCTTGTGTAATAGTAACATGTTGGTCAGAAGACTCGATTCATCCAGGAAGTAGATCATCTGTCTGCAGTGTAGTTTGAGTCCCAAGTTCGTCTTCTGATCTGGTCATGACAATATTGTTCTTACTTTAGATGACGTCATAACCATGTAATGGGAGTAATAACAGTTGAGAAATGACTTGAGGTTTCTAGATAAGTGTTGTTAAATAAAGATATAAATCATGTAGTGAAAGAAAAGGAATTGATGCTCAGAAAATGTTTATGAATTTATTATTGTTGGATATATATCCATATTTTGGAACAAGTTTACCATTACGTGTGTAACTATTAAAGTTTGAGGTGTCATTGGACGGAGGCGTCTCACATTTCTTGGGCCCGGTATGTTGAATCCATTACTGGTCCAATGCATGCCCCTCTTTTTTCCCACGACGTTCTTTGACTTTAAGTGTTGTGGCTAGACAACCATTCATCTCATGATGAAATTTCGTAGTTCTCAGATTTATTAAGCCATTAAATTGCATTATTTGATTGAAAAGTAATGAGGTACATGTAAGAGATGGGAAGGTTTTTTTTTCTCAAGAGAACTGAGTTCTTTGTTATGATTTTCTGACACTGACCATAGACCTGCATGAAGCGAACCCTTTGCTTTAGGTCTATGCACTGACAATTTCAGAATTTAACTAATCAGCTGATTTATCATTAAACAATAAAATGTAGCAATTTTCTCTTCATGGCTCCGCCCTCACTAACGGTCACACCGTCTAACATATTACATAACATCCCAATTACAAATGTTTAAAAAATTTTAACACATTTATTATTTTTCTTTTCATCGAGTAAATTCGAAATACACATTGGGACCTTTGTTGCAATGGCTGGGGCAGCATTTAAAGCCAGCGTGGTTATGGACTTTTTATCTGGGTCGATTGGCTTAAGATGAGCTGTAAAATCTTCTGTTGAATCTGTTTTTTCATCTTCTGCGTCACTTGAATCGCTGTTGTTGTATTCTTGCAGGGAAAGCATTTTTACGTTTGATAGACATCCATTTCAAATCTCGCACCTTCTACTTCCGTTTCGCAAGTCTCGTCAGAAGAACGCGAATTCTCGAGACATCGCCATTTTCTGTTGACTTCCCGTAAAAGATGATAGACTGATATTTACATCCTTGTAATGGCTTGACAACATCTAAGCGTGGACACAGGTAATTCACAATTGAAAATTGAATGTTTGTAGTCTTTGCTAACACATGTTCGCGGTGTATCCCTTGTTTGCTTCTTGAAAAAATTTCCAAAAATAGCAGGGTGTGCCCTATGATCATGAAAAAGGACTCAAACTGTCATCATCTGTCTCAGATATTCAACTTATGCATGCTGTTTATGCAAAAAAGAAAAAGAGTGTTTGTAAACTTACTAGTTTGATAGTTATGATTTCATTTCAATAGGCTGCTGTCATACAAGTTTGTCCACTACAGCCACTAAAAAAAAAAGTTATTGGTTTGAAGATCACCAGTCTATGTGAAAGATTATATTGGATCACACAGAACATTCAGTCCTGTTAAATCAATGAACACATAGGACTGAACTAAATTTTTCATACCGAAAAAAGTTAATAGTATGAAAAAAAGTTAATTGCGTGAAAATGCAGAACCAATCAAATCTTACAATCATTTCTTTTACTAGGGATTGCACCATTAACATACATGTAATGCTGTAGATGGTCCATGTGGGTTTAATTGCATTAATTCAATTGATCGTATTTGGATTTGTTGATGAATTTTTCTTATAACAAACACTCCTTTTCAAAAATTGTAAAGCTCAAAAGTGGACACTGATCTGACATCTGACACCCCAGTCCGTTTTACAAAGAAAAATATCCATCGGACCAGAGGTACTGCACATCAGTCAGGTCCGACAGTCCAATCTGTATTTTGCATAGACTGGATCACTTAGCTATGATTCAGGGGACCTTGGTTCCAATTGTATTTTATTCTCTTTCCATGTTTTTCTGTTATTTCCATGAGCTCTGGTTGTTTTTCTGAAGCAAGCATTAAATTTATAAAAAAGCAATGTTAAATTTGAGCCAGGGTTTACTATTTTGACAAGGAGCTATTATAAAACATGTGTTTAAATAAAACGATATTGCAGAAATTCAAGTACATAAATGAGTTTGATCAGAACTACACTGACAGTAAGTTTTTCTTCAACTTTGTTCTGTGTTTTCAAGTGTTTCACTTTCTTACCTATAGATATTAAGTTTTGTCAGTCTGACAAAATTGGTTTGGTCCAGTGTTTTTCTTCAAGTACACAGGACTAAAAATGTCTTGTATATAACCCCAAAAACTTGAACATGTCAGAATTAATGCACAATGAAACATACTTGATTCATGACCATTTTTACAGAGACTTAAGGTTTACTGTACACTACATGTGCACATCATGTATGTATAATTACTAGCAAATTAGGCTTTGATAAAACATCATTTAAAAAACACTCTAAAGTGTCTTATAAACATGATGATATGGGAAATTTAGATGTAGTTGTAAGTGTTCAGTGCTAAGTATCACATGAATCAAGCTCATCATGTGTTACAAGTTGAGAGAGCAATTCAGCTTTATGTTAAAAATAAACGAAATTAGAACCAGATTAGTTTAATTCACACTGAGATTATGTTTGTATACACACATCATGATCAATGATTGTACAAGTAGAGGTTGTCACTAACTAAGCATTAAAATAGTGCTCACCTAGGGGATGACATTTGAAAAAATGCAGGGATTTCAGGGTATGAATGGACCATCTCCTAACAGAGGGCTATGGGAGAATACTTGAATAACCATTCCAATTTAACAGTGCTGATTACATAGAAATTAAAACATGATACACAAGACTAGATCCTAAAATGTAGAAAGGTTATAATTAAGTCAGGATTGATGTTATACATAAGCTATGTTTTATCTTTATGTGAGCCAGAGGATATTCAAACTTTTCATATAGTACCTTACAATATTTGAAGTTCTGTTATTGTTCAAATTATTAGGTGTAAATACTATGAGTGAGTATTTCGATCTTTGAATTATTATAGATAAAAAAACCACACAACTGATTGTTGTGTCTTTTATAAGTCAAATCATGCTATACCACTGTAGATCACCAAATATTTGTGTGTCATGTTTAAGAAAAAATTAGAAGGTCTAATAATCCATTAGCTGAATAGCAAGACAAACTTTTCATGAACAGTTGAATTCTGGTTATTGTATGCAATCTGTACGTCAACAAAAAAAATTATGTGAGAATTTAAGCAAGCAGGGGGTCTTGAGGTGTTTTCTTTTAACCAAAATGAAGTTTTGAAAGTACCCTGGTAAAAAAGAGATTTACATTCATGACTGCACAATATTACAAATTGAGATATTTCTACTCCAATTGTTAATTCTTACTTTGTACTGAAATAAAACATAACCAAAGATAAGATGAGGAAATTTTCTTCCTAGTTTCCAAAATATTAATCTTGTTGCCAATGTATGGCTGATATAGAAGTCTTCCTTTAATAAAATGCAATCTTGATTTTTTTAAAAATCTAGATTAAATCTATTAAGACACGATAAAGAAATTGAAGTTTATAATTAAAATTGTTTCATTGATTGATTTTACCAAGAAGGAAATGAATTATTTTATAACAAAAACAAGAAGGATGTTGATACAAATCAAGAATAAGGAATACCGTGTAAGTTATCTTTTATAATTTTTTTAAAACCAAATTTAGTGCACTAAGCAAGTGTATGCAGGGTTTAAGTAAACCTTTCTGTTACCCTGTGCAGTGACACCCCCACCCCCACCCACACACAACCCTTACCTCCCCCAACCCCCACCCCCACCCTCTAAAGATAGGACCACAATCTCAATATACATTTTCAGGAATTTAGACTTTGGGGGGGATTCTATTTAAATTTCAGTACAGGTGTGAGTTAAGTGTAACTTGTTTTGATTCTCTGAACATTATAATTCAAAATTTTTCATTGGTGGTCCAGAAAGGTAGATATATATGTTGTAAAGGTACACTCTATTATTAAGTTTCAATGGGCGTGTCCTGTTTCCTCTCTGTGTATTCACCATCTATCTGATTACGTTAGAAGATCTAGTCTATTGTGTGTGTGATGATTCACTTGTAAATATCTCCCTCGAACAGGAAGTAGATTCATACATCAGCTTGATGTCAAGTTAAGTTTACTGAAAACGCTTAAAGATAATTGAACAGCCAGGAAACTAATTCAAGCATTCCTCTTTAAATTTATTTCAAATGTTAGATGTTTGTGGTTTTCATTACATGTGATGTGAATAGATAGATTGGAGGTTCATATTCTTCATCATGTTCATATCAGCTTATTATTGTAGCAAATCAACATTTAATTTGTACCACATGTATATATTTATATTGTTACTGGATGGTGTGCATATTTTAAAGGAACATGTTAAGTCATTGTCTGTTTCAGAGCTTTTGAAAAGTTTGTGAGGAAATTCATTGTTGATTTATCTAACTTCGAATTCGGGGTTTTAACAGTTGCATGATTAGTGCATCGTATGTACCGGTACATGTATTGAACACGATTTTTCCCTGCATATTGCTCTCATTAGTTCCTATAAAAATAGTTTTAGCTTACTTAGGTTAGACTATGTCTATACTTTAAATGATTTATAAAATACATATATACCACTGTATAATATATTGACACATATATAATATACTGTAGGCAGTGCTTGGAAAAAAAACCCTTCAAAACAGTGGTTTTATGAAAATTACATTGGTTACCCATAATGGCCATATTAATTAGATACTGCCTAGCTTCCTGATTTAAGAGTGCAAAACATTTTTGCTAATTGGGTTAGAAGCAATCACATTAGGTCTGTTTGATTGAAGCAAGCTATCAGGAAACCGCTATCTAATCACAGAGTTGGGATAATTTTAACTTTCAATTTTTTTTCATCAGTTTTACCATTGCACATGTTGCAGTATTTGACCAAATTTAAAGTTTTGGGTTTTTTTTTATGAAAAGTTGCCTTCCCTCCTGATTCCTTCATAATATATTATAATTATAACAAACAAACAAAAATATAATTGTTAAAAATACTAAAATACTTCAGATTCTCTGATGTACATTATGAATTGCTGATGGCAATTCAGTTAATGGTTAATTGAAATTATTAAGTTCTGTATAAATTATAAGTAGTATTAAATTCCCTCATAATATATATTGTCACCAATATATATTTGATTATTAGAGGAATTAATTTTCGCAACATTTTATCCACCCACCCTAAGAACACTCCTGAAAAGTAATTCATAAAAAGGAATCAGGATATACATGTATTGCAAAAATATTTTCCAAAATTATGTTTTTGATAAAGGTTTTTCAATGTCTTTTAAACATGGGATAAATATTGACTACTGATCATTTTAACTAGAGAGTTTTCTGAATCAGTTTATATTTTGAATCCATTTTATTTAAGACTTGAAAGGCAGAAATTTGCAACTTGCATTCTTGAATTGACCTGATTTTCTACACTTCAATGAAATATAGATATGTAGGAAAGACACGCAAAAAAAACAGGAAAGAAAGACATACATAGCTAAGTGTTCCTAAAATGTTTTATGGAATGTGGATGTCCTTGTAAAATTGCTTTAGAATTAATGTCAGGCTTTCCTTCATGTGCTATCTCTGCAATGATGTACATTGATGTACTTCATGAATTGTATTTAGATATTTCATTCAAGTTAACAGATAGATAAATGTCTAAGATCTCCAATTTCCTCTGTACTCTATCCTGTTGTTTTCAGTAATTGTCTAGAGTCTTGTGTTATGATGTTGTAGTCCGGTCTTATATGAATCAATCCTGTACTGTAGAGACAGTGTATCATGAGTGTTTGTACAAGCAGTCTTACAAATACATGTATACTATGTACTGATATTAATGGTTTATGGTAAAACATTGTCAATGTGGTCAAGAGAATCATACAGAAACATAAGAAAAGTTATTCTAAATGAAAATGTTGTATGTATATACAGTAAAACTCGGTTATAATGAAGTCACTGGGACCTCTGAAATATCTCGCTATATCCATAATTCATTATATCGGTATAAGGAATTCATGGAATTTATATAGCTGGGAATAATCCGTGAATTCGCATTAGGATTCAGACTTGTCGAAATTTTTAAATCACTGTCAGACATTTGGTCAAACGTTCTGTCGGACCAGTCAGTGTTTTGTCAAACCAGATACATGTACCTTATTTTTATGCTGTGATGAAGTCATATACGGAAAAAATCATCAAAGTAATTTATGGAATTTATATATCTTGGAATCCAAGAAAAATTTACTATATCTGTGAATTCGCAATAGGATAATCCATGTTCATACTAAATAAGATTCACTGTATAAAGCTTTGAAAAACACCTTAGACCAGCTTGCATTTTTATGTACGCGTAGTTATTTTTCTTTGATGAGAAAATGTCAGACTATATGGATTCTTCAGTTGCAATCCTGCAAACACTCAGCAATTAAACTTCCTCATGTTAAAAATAATATGAAAATCCATGGGTATTTCTGACCTTATAATTTGTCTCCATGGATAGATGATGCTGTTGACAAAGAGAAAGATCATACAAAAGAGTAAAAAAAGGAGGGGCGCCGAATTCTGTAGATGGAAAAGTTAAATATCTGACATCTGGAAATTGAAAAAAAATGTGTTTAAAGCAGTATTTTAGTGATATTTTTAGTCAATCCAAAAGATCAGATGCCTCTGTAGCTGGGCATGTTCAGCAAAATGCACCGTATGCCCAACTAACCTATTGCCAGTAGGAATCTTCCTTTTTCTTCTTTGTTAACATACATGAGTGTAAATGTTTGATTGTGCTAGATAATAGATGGTATATGCAGTTCATCAAATGTTTACTTGTAACAGCAGAGTGTCCCTTCTTTTAAACTCTGCACAAGGAAGTTCTCAATGCAAGTTTGTATGAATTAAATTTGTATTTAAAGAAAATTAAATGGTATCTCTTGATCATCATGATCATGTTGACGTTACATTCATCAAAGTAAACATTTAGTCACAGGACTTATTAACCAGTCTTGTATAACTTGTATAACTATGATGACAGGTAATTCTGTAAACCTACAAGTGAATAACTTTTTCAATTCAATTATACTGTTTTCAAAGACAATAAAGTTAAAGAGTTGTTGAGAAACAGGCTTGATTGCTATATACTCAGTAGGTAGAAGTCACTTGCCTTCCAGGGGCATGGGTTAAGTTTAAATCTTGATCTTGTCCATTGCATCTTTCCTAAAGCCAGTTACTTCTGGTACCTTGAGAGTGACAAGTTGAGGGTGACCTGCCAGTGAAGAGTCTGGGTTGGTGTCTTCAGGGTAGAGGTATTTGTAGAAGAAGTAATGTGGGGGTCAGACAGGTTCCATTGCCTGTGGCCGGATAGCTCAGTTGGAAGAGCATCTGACTAGTAATTTAGGGGACCCAAGTTTGTAACTTTGTATCCTAGCTGGTCTGTTCCACCAAATGCTTTTCTTTGCCTATTACACATTCATGATTTCATTTGTTCAATTTCATAGAGTAAGGACTCTTTTTACAGTTTGTATGGCTTTAAATGCACACGTCTTCTTAGCATATATATATGTATATTTGCACCCCTGTGGAGGTATTTTTCTGAATCATTCACTGAATAGTCGAAATGTATTTTGATTGAAAATAAAATTCTTGGATTTCTGGTCTATAAGTTCTGTTTATTGTTTTATCAAGCCATCTAGGGGAAATGATTTCTTTTTTGAAGATAATGGTTTGATAGTTAAAAGGAAGCAAAGCAGACACACATTCTTAATTAACATTAATTAATGAGGAAAAAGAGTGTCCATTTCCAGATTTGGAATATAGTGATTTTTCACTGTAGATCCTGAAAGGAATATACTTGAAAAATTTATTTTGATCAGTCATTAATACCGGAGTCAGAGTTCTAAGACTTATTAATTACAATAATGATAATTATTCACTGTGTCAGGCTCTGTGCAATTGTTTTATATTGTACCTAAACAAGTACCTGGTTTTGGGAGGTGATATACACACAACTTAGTGATCACTGTATCTTCCATCAGAACAGAACAGATTAAATAAAAAGAAATATCTTCTGAAAACCAGGGGGGGGGGGG